>QRFJ01000404.1:982944-1080444 GCA_006176705.1 Cocos nucifera
AGAAACTTATGTCTTATCTGTAGGGAACTGGCAATAAGAAAATAGAGCAACAGCTTGAGCAGTTAGAAATTAAAAATCCAAACAAGGCTCCAGGAATTGCAAAGTTCAATGTTCCCTTGGCGCATATGATGCTAGCTGGAGCTAATTTTTATCTTTATTCCTAGTAGATTTGAACCATGCGGTCTTATCCAAATGCAAGGCATGCGAGATGGAACTATATGGATTCTTTTCTCATGGATCCTTGGTTTCGACACTAGGACCAGCTAGCTTCATGTACCGAAAATAGACGGATGGAATATGACATCGTGACAATTTTTTTAAGGCTTGAGTTGGTTACTTTATTTTGTATAAGTTTGGATTCATATAGCTTGTAATTCTAAGCTGTACTTTAGTTCATGTTTTTAGAATGATACAACAAGTTCATCTATTAAAAAGGAGAACAAAAAGAAAAAGAAACCAGCATTGTTGTTCTTTTGGTGTTAAAAGCCAAAATGTGACGCATTTCTCTGGTATGAAGCTTCATCTTTTAAGACAAGGTAATTGTGCAAATGATATACAAGATAATGCCTAAAGACTAATGATAAGTGGAATTTATTATAGCTACCTATTTATTCCTCCATTGATGGACTCATCGATACGGCAAAAGGTGTAACTGGATTTCATATGGGGGCATTTTTTGTGTCAATGTAAGGATGTTCTTCCTGTTAATTAAATTCTTTGTTAATGTCTTTACACCATTCATTAGTCTAAATTTTCTTCTCTAATTTTTTCAATGTGATGTTGTTGATCCAGTGGATGTAATAGTAGTTGCATCCACTATCAAAAGGGATGACGACGTCGAGCATGTTGGGGGCGGTGATAAATTAGTTCTCCATTCAATTGGAGCAATAAATCATGGTAACATAAGCTCTATCAGGAAGTTAAACTAAGGAGCTTGTGGAATGTCAGCATGCTATAGGGTTGAGGAAGGATAGGAATTAAAGTTCAGGAAGGTAGTACCAACAAAGAAAACTAGTTATATATGTAAGCACACCTCTCATGCTTTCCATACGTTTCATTATTGGCGGTATGAATAGCAACCTGGTTTGTAGAGAAGAGTTATGTGAATAGATAAAACTTTAATGAAACATACTATAGCCACTCACATTATTTGATGGAAAGATTATATATGTGTCTATATACATATATTTTTAATAATGACTTAAGCTCTAAAATTATATATATATATATCACTACTATAAAAATAGTCTATGGCAGCGGTTTTCGAAACAGCTACCATAGATCGGACCTATGGCAGCGATTTTTGTAACCACTACTATAGGTTCGATATATAGTAGCGGTTACAGAAAACCGCTACCGTAAGTCGGATCTATGGCAGCGGTTACAAAAAAATCGCTGTCATAGGTCATCCTATAACAGCGGTTCATTATAACTGCTACCATAAGTCGGATCTATAGCAGTGAATAGTAGGAACCGCTGCTATAATCTAATTTATGGCAGCGGTTAATTGTAACCACAGTCATATATATATTTTTTTAAATATTATATAATTTTAAAATTTAATATCCATCTTCATCATTCATTATCTAAATAATTATCATTAGAGTGTCGTCGCAAAAGATCGCCTTGATCCGATGGCTCTAGCTTCGTCGATCAAAAAAATTTGATTTCGACGATCACGAACGACGATGCGATGATCTAATAGATGGAGACCTCCGATGGATCTAAAAATCTGCAATGATGATCTCGATAATATTTGTAGCGTACTATCAAAGTTTCACTTCAATCGAATATCGTTATCTTGGTCAATTTAGTATAGGTTAGTTTCGACCATTAAATGATAAACAAGTGATCAAAGGACCAAATGGTATCCGATTATGTGATAATTTTTTTATAAATGATTTTGGCTACTATTTTAATCATTTTATACAGTGGTGATCATAAAATTCAACTCATGAGATGAAGAACGATCTAAAACTATATATCTCGCCTGATAACCATTCTTGAAATTTCACTGGTTGTTATATATATATGCTCCTGTGCTTTTGCAATATCTGCTTAACATGAATAGTTTATACAAAAATGATTTAAATTTTACTATCAGCATCATATAAAATATTTAAAATTATAAAAAAAATTATTTAACTAAAAAATTATCTCATAATCGGATGTCGTTTAACCCTTTGAATCGCTTGTTTCTAATTTAACGGTCGAAATCATTCCATACTAAATTGACCATGATAACGATATTCCGATTGAAGTAAAACTTTTGATAGTATGCTACAAACATCATCGAAATCATCGTTGTAAATTTTTGGATCCATCAGAGATCTTCCATCTATCAGATCATTGCATCATCATTCATGATCGTCGAAATCAAATTTTTTTGATCGATGAAGCTTAGGACCATCGGATCGAGGCGATCCTTTTGCGATGATACTCTAATGATAATTATTTAGATAATGAACGATGAAGATGGACATTAAATTTTAAAATTATATAATATTTAAAAAAAAATAAGAAAAATAAATATTTTTAATCTATGACAATGGTTATAAAAAATCGCTGCTATAGATCTACAGCAGCGATTATAGAACCACTGTCATAGATCTATGGTAGTGGTTTTAGGATAACCGCTATCATAGATCTTATGGCAGCGGTGATCTATGACAACGGTTCGATAACTGCACTGTCGTAGGTTAGGTTAAAAATCTTTTAAATTTTTTCTGCACTTTCTTCCGTGCGCACTCGATCTCTCTCTATCTCTCCCCCTCCTCTCCGTCGTCGGTGAGGCTTCTCTCCCTCCGATCGGTGCTGCCCCTCCTTCCCCCTCGGTCGCACCGCCCCCTCCCCTTCGTCCCCCATCCCCGGCCGCCCCTCCCCACCACCCCACCCCCACCCAAACCCCCACCCCTCCATCCGACCCTTCTTTAGCCGCCAGCAAAACCTCCCTTCCAGCGAACCCCCATCCGACCCTCCCTCGACCCTCCACAAAACCTCCGCTCTGATGAACCCTCCTCCACCCTCGCTCGGCCCCTCGCGAAACCCCACCCCCCCATCCAACCCTCGTTCGAACCCTCTTTCGATCCCCAGCGAACCCCTCCTCCGACGAACCCCCATCCGATCCTCTCTCAGCCTCCTATAAACCCCCCTCCGATGAACCCCCATCCATCCTTGACCCTCCATCGGCCCTCTATGAAACCCCTCCCCCACACTCTATCCTCCTCCGACCCTGATGCAAAATCAACCCCCCTTCCAGTGAGCCCTCCTCCACCCTCCTTCGGCCCTCGTAAAATCCCATCCTTCCACCACCACCACCATTCCGACCCTCCTGCGATCGAGTGCGAAGCTCCTTCGGCCTCCTCATCACTGTAACCCCTCCCCTTGGCCCCCCATCCCCGATCATCCCTACTCTCTCTCTTTCCTCTTTTTCTCTCTTCTCTATCTCACTATCTTGCTTTTATTTTGCAGGTTACCTCTAGTACTGTCGTCCTCCTCTAGCATCATCGCCGACGATCCTTGGAGCTTTCGGTGTGATCCGCTCTTTATAGCCATAGGTATATTTTTTTTTAATTTTATAATATTATTTATTAATCATGTATATTTATAATAATTTATAAAATATTTATAATAAATATTATAAATATTTATTATAAATATTATTATTATCTGCATGCCATAGTTTTTGGGCTGTGCCGTGGTGATAGTCTTGGGCCATGCCATGTCGGTGGCTGTAAACTAGATCTATCAATAGATTGGATTTGGATCGAAACTTGGATATTTAGATCTGAACCTAATTTTAATTACTGATATCAGATCCAAACTCGAATACCCAATGGGTCTATACTTGAGAGAGGAAAGGAGGGATCCGGCATCGCCGCCATCATTGGAAGGAAGGAGGTCCGACCTCGTCGGTGAGGGAGATCGAGAGAAGAAGAGTAGGAGATCGAGAAAATGAGAGAGGGAGGGAGGGAGGGGGTCCAGCCTCGTCGACATCACTAGGAGGGATGGGGTTCGGCCTTGCCGACGAGGGAGATCGAGAGAGTGAGAAAGGGAGGGATGGGGTCTAGCCTCGCCGGCGAGAAAGATCGAGAGAGGGAGATAGGAAGATCGAGAGATGAAAAAGCTGGGAGGAAGGGGTTCGGCCTCGCCGCCATCACCGACGAGAGAGATCAAGAGAGGGAGTAATCAAGGGGATGGCACACAGCCGAGCCAGCTCGGATATGCAGTCGAGTCGGCTTGGATATGCAGTCGAGCCGACTCGGGTCATGATCGATCCGACTGGGGGAGGACCCTAGCCAGATGTCTCAGGCATGGAGCCAGCTATCTCAGGCATGGAGCCGGTTCGACTTCTGAGTGAATAGAATTTGATATATCATGATGTATCAAAAAGATCGAAGAAGATCAAAGAGTTACACGGTCAAGCTCCATAGAGGATGCCCGACTGAAGAAGATCGAAGAGTTGTACCAGAGTTTATAGTCAAGCTCCACAGAGGATGGCTCGAGCACTAATGAGACACTCCGAAGGAGCTTGTTCTCTAGATACAGGACTATCCTCCGAGTCAATGGGAGAGGATGGTTAGATACTGGAGGAGTCAGGAGTTCGAGATAAAATTTTTAATTTTTAAATTTTTTAATATACTTAAAATTTTATTTAAATATTTATTATTTATTTGAATACTTATTAGGCTACCTTCCATCAGAATCGAAAGAACCGTGCAGCCTAAGAGTATATGCACACTCTAGGCTGCAAGTCTATGGCCAGTCGTATACATAGAGAGGTAATTAATTCTAAATCTTACTAGATAAATTAAATTCATATTTTTTATCATTTTTTTTGATAAATTTATTCTTTATTATAGCTGATGAGAGATGGAGTGATGTCCAGCCATAGCGAGATCTTTCGATCCAACCATATGGATAAGACGGGCAGGTCGATGAACGTCACAATCGAACGTATTTTTGTAAGTATTAAATATATTAGTATATATGATTAGTATTATAGCATTTCTTATAAAATTTTATTTTAATTTATAATTATAGGATCAGTTAGATGCGCGCATGAGCGAGGGCCCAGATACCTCTGAGCCTCATGACCATCTATCTCAGGTCTTGGGGCTTGAGCACTCTGAAAGGATCCGATGTAGGTTCGGACACATGCCGACGAGCTACTGGTCTGAGGCAAGAATCTCCTCACAAACTTTTAATGTCGTCAGTCGGAAGGAGCTTGAGGAGGCATTGGCATGGGCAGATTATGTTACGCCATGGGCAAATCGGGCTAAGGAGCGTGCATCTCATCTGAAAAGCATCGTAAGAGACATGATATCGATGCTCAGTATGCATTTTGGAGTCACAGACTTTGAGGATATGTTGGCCCACATTCCAACTCTAACTCCGACTTCAGCTCCAACTCCAGCTTCGGCTCCGACTCCAGCTCCAGCTCTGGCTTCGACTCTCGATAACAACAACGATGATATAGATTTAGGAGACTTTTGATGTATTTTATTTTTTAAAAAAATATTATAATAAATTTTATTCGATAATAAAATTTTAGTATTTTAGAATAATTTTATATTTATTATATTTTTTTATGTTATATATCTATATTTATCATGTAAAATATATAAAAAAATAAAAATTTTATTTTTTTTAAATTATTCAAGATTTATGATAGTAATTTTATAATCGCTGCCATATCCATGCCAATCGCTGCCATAGATTTTTGGTATAAATGATGCCAACCGCTACATTAGATCTATAGCAGCGGTTAAGAAACCACTGCTATAGATCACTTATGGCAGTGATTATGTAACCGCTTATATAGATTAACTATGGTAGCGGTTAGATAACCGCTACTATAGGTCGATATATTACGGTAGTTTATAAATCACTGTAGTAGACCACTGCTATAGAGCTACGGTGATGATCGTAGTGGTAGCGGTTAGAAAATTGCTGCCATAGCCTATGGCAGCGATTTTTTAGACTATGGTAGTGATTACGAACCACTACCGTAGTCCTTTTTTATAGTAATGTGTGTGTGTGTGTGTGTATATATATATATTCAAGTTGGGAATATGATAGATAGTGCTAAGAAAAGATAGAGATTATCTTGCTGATGGCTTCATATGTTGATGAACTGTTAGATTTTGCAAAGTTAACTTTTCTGTGTCATTAATTCATGCTTACTTTATTTCTTTTTAGGTGTAGCAAAAGTGAGCTTAGAACTTATGTATAAAGTATAGGAGATCAGCTGGAACTTATTTATTTCATGTTTTGAATTCTAGTATTTACTTTCTTTTATATTTAGAAATCTGATGGCAAATGGCCTTGTTCTTTAGATTTTAATGAAATTAAAAAGATTGTTGAGATAATTTTTTTGAGACTACCACTATGTATATTCAATTCTCAATGGTGAAGATTATCTTATTTACAGTTGTTTCATCTCTTTGAAGCTACTAGTCTTTATATATTATTAAAAATTATAGAATGCTTAAATAAATTATCAATACACCATTTTTATTTTTATTTATTATTATAGGTGATCTACATTTTAAAATTGGATAGAACAGTAACGTCTAAAAGTTAATTACATACATACATTTTATTATTGATGGTAGAGGTTTATTTATACTCATGGTAACTCATACGAATTTTGATTCGTGTGTATTTAGTTATTCATGTTTAATAAAGGAGGTCTATAGCTACGTATAAACTCTCACCTACATTAGATATTATGTGGATAAAATGGGGATACACACATGGAAAGAAAAAACGTAGGTATAAGCTATATCCATACCAAACATATCCACTTTTAATCAAACATGTGTACCAACATGGGTATAGGCATAACTCCATGTTTTTTAGGTTTTTACTCATGTATCTTTCATGTGGGTGTATCTTAATTTTCTTGTAGTGAAAAAATGACATCAAACACCATTACACAGTGAAGATGACTCTCCTAGTAGAATGGTGTCACAGGAAGAATAAATCAAATACGAATCGAGAAGGTATGGAGTTTGAGGCTGCAGATATCACTTACAAAATTTTTTTGGAGTGATGCCATAATATTTTCTTATTTTTTTATCAATAGGTCCCCTCATTGCAAACTAAATGGAGGCATTTCAGAGGAGTTTTGGAGTGGTAAGAAGGTGGAGCTTGGCCATCTGAAGGTCTTTGGTTGCTCGGTCTATGCACATATGGAGGCAATCGAAAGAAGCAAGTATCCTAAATTTCAAAGCTTGATTTTTATTAGATATCCACAAAGAGTCAAGGGGTACCTGCTGTAGAATTCTCAAGCACAGAAGTTAGTAATCAATATGGATGCCATCTTTGATGAGAAGAGCATCTTGGAGAAGTTTCGAAGTATAGGTGAATTTGGAAAAATGAAGATTGACAGTAGTGGCCTGTCAAGAGCAGATAACATGCAATCCACATCTACTTACAAGAGTATTCTTATTAAGGTGGAGCTAGGTAGGAGAGTACTTAGATAGAAGACCAGCATAGAGAGCCAGCTGTTCAGGTCGAGGTATAGGAGCTACAGACTTCAGGCAATAGGTATGTGCCAGTGGGAGTGGCATTGCACAAGCTCCAACATACTATCAGAAGACCTATCAAATATGGCATTGATGAGGCTATCTTCTATACTCTTATCACTGTTAATAAGGATCTAGAGAATTATACAGTCCATGGAGAGGGAAGACTATAAGTCATGGATGCAGGCCATGATGGAAGAGATGAAATCATTAGAAAAGAATCAAACATGACAGCCGATGGATCTTCTAGAAGGTGCTTGCCCATTGGCTCAAAGTGGGTGTTTACTAAAAAGAAGACATCTTCAGAATAAGATGGAGTCAGATTCAAAGTAAGGCTGGTAGTAAAGAGATACTTATCGATAAAAGAGATTGACTATACTGAGATTTTTTCTTCTATAGTATGTTATACTTTTATTCGGATATTGCTGTCGTTGGTGGTACAGCATAACATAGAATTGGACTAAATGAACATGAAGATGACTTTCCTTCATGAAATTTTGGAGAAAAAAATCTACATGAGACAGCCAGATAGTTTCACAAAAATTAGATAGGAGGATAAGGTATGTTTACTTAAGAGATCACTGTATGGCCTGAAAAAATTTTCTCATCAGTGATATCATAGATTTGATAGCTTTGTTTTGAGTTTGAAATTTAACAGATGTGAACATGATTGCTGTGTCTATATCAAGGATGTAGATAAGAAAGATGTCCTATATCAACTACTGTATGTAGATGATATGTTTATAGCTAGTAAAAATATGAAGGCTGTAAAAAAATTGAAAAAAATATTATCATCTGAATTTGAGATGAAGGATCTGAATCTAGCAAAGAAGATCCTTGGAATGAAGATTTATAGAGATAGATGCAAAAGAGTGCTCTATTTATTACAAGAAGAATTTATCCAAAAATTTCTGAAATGATTTGGTATGAAGAAGGCCAAACCTATAGAGACACCATTATCGAGCTACATATCTCTCTCCAAGTATCAAACCTTTCAGTCAGAAAAGAGAGAGAGAGTATATGGATAGGATATTGAAAATTATGTTCTAAAGCCAATCGTCAGCCTATTGACAGTTGTGTTATTTTATTTTTATAAATAATTTATTATTGAATAAAATAAAATTTTGATATTTTTATCACAAAGTCTACATCTTTTAATGAACTTCTTTATTATGATGAAGTCCTTAGGACTATTTAGTTTCAATAAAGAGAGAATTTATCGATTAGTCTTTAAACTGTTCACGATCGAATGATACATTATTAATCAGAACGATAATGTTTATCAAGTATAGATTGTTGTATGCTATATAGGTTGGTTGTCCTCTTAACCAAGAAGTATGGAGACACTGATATAGCATATAGGTGAGATGTAATGGTACATCTTCGCTGAACATGATCAACTTCAGAGCATTCTGCTATCAAGAATTGCTTTAATGGGATATAAATATAAGTGTCCCTTAGACCTGAAATCACCATAGTGGCTTGCAAGCAACTCACTGTACTTTAATGCCGGACTATCTAAATTTTTAATTCAGTGATGGAAGATTTTTGGACACAGTCAAGTACTTATGAAGTCGGTGTGTGATCAAGATGAGATTGACCACTTTAAGGGTTTAGAGAAAATACATTACTGTATTTTAATTTAGCAAAATCTTAGCTAGGATAATCCATGAGATGAATTTAGTATTTTGAATTATAATGTGGATGACCTAATTAGGATTGATAGTTAAACTCGGAGTCATCCTATGAGCATTAAGGTCAAGAAGATAAATTATATGAAAACTATATCTACATGGATTCTAAGAGTATTGCTTTACACATTCGATCTATCCAGCCATCGGATATCATTGCTAGATAATCACTTCGATTGGTACAAAAATTTATTCTTATATTATCAGCTTAGATTTAAACTTATGGGATCACACACATAAGAGTTATCGATCTGATCAGATAGTTGATCAATGATTTAGAATCATTCTAAGATCAAACAATCAATACGATTGATGTTTGACCTAGTACAAGTATTATAGAAGGATCGATTAATAATTAGATTGCTAATTGACTTAATTTGATTAAGTTAGAGGATTGAGATTAAATTTTATTAAATATAATTTAATTAAATTTGGTTTGGAATTTATTGGATCAAGTCTAATTGATTTATTGGATGAGCCAATTGCAAAGAAGGACAAATTCCTGTTCAATTAGGACTTATATGCATCTAATTTCTAGTTTAATTAGAAATTAAACAAGATTTAAATCTGATTTAATTTAATTTAATTAGATTCTTAGTTGGATTAAGATTCCATCTAATTGAGTTGCATTAATTTTTATTTTATTGGGTTCAAAAATCATGTTGGACCAAGTCAAAATAAGAAGTCCTAGTGTGACTAGGACTTCTCCTCCTTGCACCACATGACTCCTCACGCCCCTCCATGCCCACTCTTTGGTTTCTGCATGAAAGCCTTCATGCCCCAAGAGTCCCATGCACACCCCCTTGCTCCTCTTTCTTTCTTATATAGTAGTTTGTTGTGGACCAAGTCAAAGAAGGGAATTAATTTTGATTTGAAATTCTATCAGGTAAAATTTTAAGAAACTAAAACTCCTCCCTTGTGGCGCCAACCCTACCAAAATTTTTTCTGATATTTTCATGGGTTTATTGGAAGGTTTTGTGCGTCAATTACCTATGGTCCATGCCTTGTCTCCTTTGGACAAGGCTTGCTAGGTATTTGACCTAGACAAGGACTCTATCCTATCTCCCTATAAAAAGAGTTTTTGGGCCTAATTTTTCCAAAAATTATTGACCTAAGAGAGAGGCATTGGGGCATGGGAAAAGTTGGGTGCAATATTCTTTGGGCATGGGGTTTTGTGGAGACTAAAGCCAAAGTGTCTTGGTGAGAGAAACAAGGGAAGAAGAAAGAATTCTTTTTCTAGGGTTATTCTTGAATCTTTTCCTCCTTTTTGTGAGATTTTTGAGAGGTGATTCACTTCACAAATTCTCTTCCTCTTCTTTTGATTATTGGAGGGTTCAAGGATTGAAGAAGAAGATTTCAGATCAGCCATTGAAGAAGGATTAGCACAGTACTAGCATGCTATGCTGATTTTTAATCATCAGACTTCAGATCTTAGATCAAGATCTTGTATAGACATCCAATAGAGGTCGGACATGTGTACGACTTGGAGCGATGACCTCAGCCTCGGATCAGTGAGTTGAAGAATCAAACTTGCAAAGATAAATGTGATACGATCTTTTTTTTTTATCTAGATTTGATCTAGCATAGTTCTGATGTTGATATGATCAACATCATATTTTCTTATCTCTTAATTTCAGATTTAATAGAATGCTTAAATCATGTGATAAGATCCTAGATCTAGGGCTCTTTGATGTATTATTAATGAACTAATATGATTAGTTTATCTCTTCCGCTACATATTTTTGAAAAAGTTTCAAAATCTGATCATAAAATTCTAGATCTGTTTCCTTCATAGAGTCCCTTATGCTAATATTGTAGACAGTGTGATGTATACTATGGTATGCTGTAGATCAGATATAGCACATGCAGTAGATTTGGTTAGTAGATACTTAGCTAATCTTGAAAAGAATCACTAGAAAGTATTGAAGTGAATATTAAGATATCTACATGAAATAAGGGACTATGGTCTGATGTTTGGTAGGCAACCTGGAGGATTTGAAAAAAAATCCATGAAGATATATGGAGATTTAGGTCCTCAAGAAAAGTTTGTAGATGCAAACTATGCTGGTGATCTTGATACAAAGAGGTCTACCACTAGATACCACTTTTGCATGTTTAGTAGATCGATGTCTTGAAGATCAATCCTTTGATCAATCACGGTCTTGTCTACCATAGAGACCGAGTATATTGGAATTACAAAGGCTGCAAAAAAGCTCTTTGACTTAGGAGACAAATTATTGAGATGGAAGTAGAGCAGGGCAAGATTACACTATATAGTGACAATCAAAGTGCTCTGCAGCTGGCACAGAAATTCAGTCTATCATGCACGCACAAAGCATACAAATATGAGATACTATAAAATCAGAAAGCTGGTGCAAGAGGTGAACTAGAGTTGATGAAGATCTATACTAAGAAGAATCAGTTGGATGCACTCACGAAGGTACTTCCTAGAGATAGCTTTCAGATGTGTGTGGCATGGATGGATCTACAAGAAAAAGCTGAGTTCATAAGGACTTGAAAGCACCAAGATGGATAATGTGAGCTCAATTGTAGTGCTCCCAAATCTTGAAAATATGAGAAGAATGGTCATGAAAAGATGGGAGCAAGCCATCAAAAAAAATCAACCTAGATAGTAGAGGAGTCGACTCGGTTCTAAGATGAGTCAACTTGGTGTTAAGCGAGTCGACTCGATCTCAATCCGACATGACTCGATCTTAAAGTTCACTAGATAGAGAGCTGCATTTTGGGAGTGCCAAGATGACATGCAGGTGGAGTCAACTCGATTCTAAAATGAGTCGACTCGGATGCAGGCGAGTCGACTTGATTCAGATGGAGTCAACTCGATTTTCACGAATAGATTTTAGCGAAGTTTCTGTTAAGGTTTGGAAAGTTTTTTTTAAGCTTGGGGCTTGACCCTATTATATAGTATATATATAGAAAATAGATCGAGGTTAATGTAATGCTGAATAATTCATTATAATAAATCACTTTTCTCCTGGATAATCTCTATTATTCTCTCTTTCTTCTTTGAATTCATTGTTCGTGCTTCCATGTAGATCCTAGGAGAGATTTTTTCTTGTTGCTAGCTAATCACCAAGTGCCATGCCAGTTCGTGAGAAGATTTTATTCCCAACATGGTTATGGATCTGGATCCACCCATAATGGATGGCTGGTCCATCAAAGAAAGTGGGATGTGAGAAAAACTGCCAACCTCTAGTAGTTATCTCACGTTTGGTTTTCCAAAACTTTTCAAGTCAAGATATAAAATAGAAAAAACTCTTCTCTCTCTCTCACTCTAACATGCATATACTCTCCATCACTCAATTCTCTAAAAAATATAAGGAAAGATCTAAGTTATGAAAATTGATCGATTTCCATTCGTGATTTTGATCGTGAACTAGTAATCCCAAGTCGGATTTCAATTATTGGCGCTACAAGAGGTAAGTAGCAAAATCTCCCATAGTGCCTAACTTGAGATCATCAAATGTCTCACCCTTGAGATCACTGAGATTACAAGATGTCACCTACGCTTCTCTCCTCTTCTTGCACGGCCTCACCACCTTCGAGATCAGACCGCCAGCCTCCTCTCCAAGGTCTTTATCAAAGGGGAAGGTTTTGTATGAGATGAACAGAATATGATTCCTATTGTTTTTGTTGGCCTAAATCATGATTAGTATTTAAGAGGGAAGCAGTTGGAATGGATTGACGTGACTTTTTATTCACTTTGTTTAGAGGTGACATGGTAGAATGAGTCTAATAATTTTCTCTTATTGACTACTACCAGTTGGCTTGGATAGGACAATATATTTCCTCATTTTTCTTAATCATAAAAGATTTTATTTCTAAAAAAATAACCTTCGTAGAAACTTCTTCATCTCATTGGGCATTGACTGTCTAGATCCATAAAGCTTTTCATCATATAATGCAAAAATATTATAAAGTAGCTGAGTTATCTTAGCTTTAGATTTTTCAGAATCATGATTCATATATCTACCAATTTTATCAAGCAAAATATGTATGCCACTTAATTTGATCCGTAGATCAAATACGGCAGCTAAGTTATGCATGGAACATACCATATCCCAATACTGATTCTATTTTCTTTTTATTTCATAAATAATAGGCATTAAAATATCATCAAATCTATATTATGTAAATTGATCACAAATTATATATGCTTGTTGTAAAATGCACAAGAGGTTGAAAAATAAACATAAGAAAGAGTATTTGTAGCATTATTAAACTAACTAAAAAAAATTTTAAAAAATTTTTTTCTCAATCAATTTCAGTCAAAATAAATCCTAATCCATGATCATTTATATATGCATTTAATAAATTTTTATATGGATATGTATCATAAATCATCATATATTTAGAGCTCCAATGGATAACTACATCAAATTTAAATTTTTTAAAATATTTATCATGGTCTAAACATAATTATTTAAATTCTTGCAATCATGCTATTAAAGCATAAATAAAAGATATTGTATTTCTAATTTTTATAATTATATCTTGAACTATGTCCATTCCAGTTTGAATAGAAAGATTCAAAATATGACATGCACATGTAATATGAAATAATTTTTCATTAACAATGGGATGAAAAGAGTCTTTCAATAATTGGATAGCTACATTATTATTAGATGCATTATTAAATGTAATAGACATAATTTTGTTACTAATACCATATGCAGCTGCAGTTTGATAAATAACATTAAAAGTTTATCAGTCAGAATGAGGATAATCAAAAAAAGAAAAAGTAAGAATACGCTTATTTAATTATCAATCATTATCTATGTAATGAGAAGTAATAAAAATAAAATACATACTACCTACAGATGCAGTCAGTATATCAGAAGTTAATGATACTTTTGCATTTAAAGTAGAAAGATTATCAATTAAATCATGGTTCATTGCTAAATAATTTATCATAGCTACTCTTCTAAATGTACATCTATTGATTCTTCTATAAGCAGATTGTAAAGCTAATTGAACATGTTGAGGATAAACCGCCGTCGAAGTCAAATTCGGTGTTCAGCCTGATGTGGTCAGAAGCGATGGAAGAGCTTCAATGGATGGGTCTTAGTCGAACTCCTACAGTCGACCGAACTGCTTAGTGATCGAGCTCCTTGAACTCCAAGCCGTCGGGCTTTAATGGAATCCCCCAGCGCCCGAATTTCTCAGCGGTCGCCTCTCGGTCGAACTCATCAAGTGGCCATCCTCCTCAGCCAGTCGAGCTCCCCTTCGGCCGAACTCCTCTTGGAGTCTGAACCTCTTTGGGATTGGTATACGCCCGAGTCCATCGGCCAACACCCGCTTCCTCAAGCTACGGCTGTCGGACGTCAGCAGTATGGCCGTCATTACCAGTCTGACGACACCACTCTCTCCGTAACTAGCCCCATGCAGTCCGAACGACATGGCCACTACTACTGACGACACCACTCTCTCCGTAACTAGCCCCATGGGGCTCACGACCTGCCAGTATGGCGTCACTATCCATCTGACGATGTCTTTCTCTCCGTACCGAACTCCATACGGCCCCAACGGCTCTCTACCAAGCGGTATGGTCGTCACCATCAACTGAGCTCCACCTATAAAGGATCCTCCTCCAGATACGCTAATTCTAATCTCTCGGATCTCTAAGCTCTCCTCTTCTTCTCCAAGCTCCGAAACTCATTTTGAGCACTCCATTCCTATTGGCCAGAGCTGACTTGATCGTCGGAAGGTCCTGCCGGAGCCACCCCCTCACTGGCTTCGGATGGAACTTTATTTTGCAGATTCTCGATGGCGACCTCATCGACCTCCACTCCAGCGGTCCCCGGCAACGACCAGTTTCTGCGTCAACAGATTGGCGCTAGAAGGAGGGCCGAACCTTTGAGGTTCCCTTGTTCTTAAAGGAGTGCTCGACAATGATTTTTCCCTTCCCTCTTCGAAGGTCTCTCTTTTCTCTCCCGAGGAGAAAATGCCTCCCAAGAGAGCTTCAACTCGACGCTCGATGGCCTCTGCAGCCCGATCCTGTCCAAATCCATCTGTTCCTGCTCCAGCCCCAGTGACTCAGGTCCCGTCTATAGCCACGATGGATACGGAGCAGCTCAACCAGCTCGTCCAGCAGGTTCGTGGTCTCACAGAGGCGGTGCAAACAGTGCTGCACCAGCAAGCCCCAGTGCCAGCCCAACCAGCGTGGGACTCTCCGGAGCCGTGTGATCCGATCTAGGAGCGACCGACTTGGGCTGCCCGACCTTCGATCCCCGGGTTGGGGAGGCAGAGGTGGGAGAGCCCTTGTTTGGATCATGGATCGGCCAAGGGTGAAGCCTCGCATCCACTCCACCAGAAAGCCTTGGAGATCAGAGACCGTGAAGATCTCCTGGATCAAAGGCTCTTAAAAATGAGCCGACAAATCGAAGAACTTCGTCACACTCCCCCCTCATGCGATAATGACGTTTGCACTGACCCCCCCCCCCCCCCTTTTTTGTAGAAAATCATGCAAAAATCGATCCCGCCGAACTTTAAGCTCCTACAGTTCGAGAGCTATGATGGGACCACCGACCCGGTCGACCACTTGAAAGCCTTCCGGACAACAATGCTGCTCCATGGCGTGCCAGATGCAATATTGTGCCAGGCTTTCCCCTCTACCCTTAAAGAAGCTGCCAGGAACTGGTACTCGACGCTCAAGCCGAGTACCATCTTATCGTTTGATCAGATGAGTCAATAGTTCGCAGCTCACTTCATCAGTAGTAGGTGGCCACGCCAAGGTTTGGATTCCTTGATGGCCATCAGGCAGAAGGAGGGGGAACCGATCCAGGCCTACGTCATTCGATTTAACGCTGCCGCGCTGGAAGTTTGGAACCTAGACCAATCAGTCGCGATGGCCGCCCTCAAGGGCGGCCTTCAGAAGAATGACTTATTATTCTCCCTGAAAAAGAAATATCCCAGAGATTTTGCTGACATGCTAGCTCGGGCTGAAGGATATGCCCGAGCAGAGGAGGCCTTCAAGGCCAAGGATGATGAAGTCGATGGCAAGTGGCGAGCTGGCGGACCGAGCAGGCCCTCTGAAGAGGGGAAGTGGAGTGAAGCTCGGCGGCACTCCCAGACTCCTTCCGATCACTGGCGGACCCAAACTCTCCCACGAACTTCGAGGTGGTGAAGCCCGAATGGAATGGCGTGCTAAGGTTCTCCTCAGTGCCGAAGCTCTCCTCGATAAAGGTTTCACAACTACACCCCCCTCAACGCTCCGAGGATCCAAGTGCTGATGGAAATCAGGAAACAACTTTCGAGGTCGGACAGGATGCGTTCCCATCGCAGCAAGCACGATCCCAACAAGTTCTGTCTCTATCATCATGACCATGGCCACGACATCGAGGAGTGCATCCAACTCCAAGACGAGATCGAAAAGCTCGTCAGACGAGGTAGACTCGGTCGATTCCTGCTGAGTCGGCCTGAAGAGCGAGAGGAGCAGCCAAGGGCGTTACCATCGTGTGGGGAGAGCCAGGAAGATCGGCCGCCCCTTGGCGTCATCAATGCTATCTCAGGGGGACCTCAGCAAGGGGAGACCGATGGATCCAAAGGATCGATGAAGAGGTGGAGGATCGTGGAGTCCGTGGCCTTCATCGAGGAGGACGGTCAGAAAATCCAATTTCTGCACAATGACGCGGTTGTAATTTCTTTGAATATTGCTGACTACGATGTACGCTACATTTTAGTAGATAATGAAAGCTCAGTCGATGTATTATTTTATGATGCCTTCTCAAAAATATCTTTGCCCGACGACCGCTTAGGGCCGATGAATTCTCCGCTGGTAGGATTTGCTGGCAACGTCGTATCAGTCGAAGGCATAATAACATTGACCGTAGCAGCAGGGCAACGCCCGAGGCAGGCCAAAGCTCGGGTCGACTTTCTAGTCATAAGGACCCCATTCGCCTATAACGCGATCCTTGACCGATCTGGTCTAAATATACTCCGAACAGTAGTGTCAACCTATTATTTGAAGATGAAGTTTTTGACGAGTCATGGAGTCGAAGAAGTCAGAGGAGACCAAGCTCTGGCAAGGTACTGCTACTCGATCGCCCTGCATAAGGGAGATCAGCCCGATCCTTATCTTGTTGATGGACTAGACGTCCGCGATGATCTCACTGAGGAGCGGGGCGAGCCCGCGGAAGACCTCATCTCTGTGCCCTTAAGTGATGGAAACTCGGGGCACGTGGTGCAGATCGGCTCTAACTTGGCAGTCGAGGTTCGGGAGCAGCTCGTCGCTTTCCTCAGAAGAAATGCGGACGTCTTTGCCTGGACCCCAGCGGATATGCCGGGGATCGATGCCGAGGTCATGGAACATCGACTGACTGTCGATCCGAGGCACCAATCGATAAGAGAATAGCTGCACCACCACGCCCCAGAGAGGCAGAAAGCGATCGTCGAAGAGGTAGACAAGCTCCTAAGAGCCGGACTCATCCAGAAGGTTAACTATCTGACCTGGGTGTCGAACGTGATTTTCGTCAAGAAAGCAAATAACAAGTGAAGAATGTGCGTCGACTTCAAGAAGCTGAGCAAGGCATGTTTGAAGGACAGCTACCCCTTATCAAGGATCGACCAGCTGGTGAACGCAACCTCAGGCCATGAGCTCCTCACCTTCATGGACGCCTTTTTTGGTTACAATCAGATACGCATGGCACCCAAGGATGAAGAGAAGACCGCCTTCATTACTGACTGAGGTCTTTATTGCTATAGGGTTATTCCTTTTGGACTCAAGAATGTGGGGGCAACATACCAGAATTTGGTTAATAAGGTCTTCAAGGAGCAGATCGGTCGCAACATGGAGGTGTACGTAGATGATATGCTCGTCAAAAGTCGAGCTTCAATGGACCACCTCGCCGACCTTGAAGAGATCTTCGGTGCACTCAAGAGGCATAAGGTGAAGCTGAACCCAGCCAAGTGTGCCTTCGCCATGACCTTCGAGAAATTTCTGGGGTTCATGGTATCGACATGAGGAATCGAAGCAAACCTCAAAAAAATCCGAGCCATTTGGAAAATGATCGCTCCAAGGATGATCAAAGAGGTTCAGTGCCTGATCGAAAAAATGGCATCCCTAAGTCGCTTCGTGTCAAGATCGGTCGAACGATGCATGCCCTTCTTTTGCGTTCTTAGGCGACCAAAGGACTTCTCCTGGATGGTGGAGTGCCAACAGGCATTCAAAGAGCTCAAAAGCTACCTCGGCTCACCCCCACTACTGGCAAAGCCCGAATCTAGGAAAGAATTATTTCTGTATCTAGCTGTCTCCCCAATGGCCCTGGCGGTGGTGCTGGTCAAGGAAGAAGCGAAGGCGCAATGGCCGATCTACTACATGAGCCGAGTCCTGAGGGACACAGAGATCGGGTACTCTAGACTGAAAAAACTAACTTACTCTCTCCTAATCGCCGCTAGGCAGCTCCGACCTTATTTTCAAGAGCACACCGTAACGATCCTCACGGACCAACCAATAAAAGAAGTCCTTCACCGGGCAAACGCTTTTGGAAGAATCACAAAATGGGTGATCGAACTCATGGAGTTCGACATCAACTACCGACCCAGGCTGTCAATCAAGGCCAAAATACTGGCGGATTTCATGCTGGAATGCACCATTTCGGTCAAAGCCGAGCTTGGGCTAACCGAGACCGACACCAAAGCGGAATCAGGCCTAGACGAAGTTGAGCTACCACGGTCGGACCTCCCCGAGGAAAGCGCCAACCTCCCCGAAGGCTCCTGGGCCTTGCACGTGGATGGTTCGTCCAACTCCACTGGAGCTGGTACTGGGCTAGTCTTGGTCGGCCCCGAGGGAGTCGTCATCGAGTACGCGCTACGCTTCGAGTTCCCTATGACCAACAATGGGGCCGAGTATGAAGTGCTGATCGCTGGATTAAAGATAGCAAGAGAACTAAAGGTAGATCGACTTCAAGTCTACAGCGATTCCCAGCTGATGGTCGGCTAAGTCAGCGACAGTTATGAGGCATGAGAGGGAAGCATGGTGAGATACCTCAGAAAGGTGAGGGATTTGACTTCGGCCTTCGACAGCTTCGACATTCAACATATTCCGAGGGTGAAAAATGCAAGAGCCGATCTTCTCTCCAAATTGACCACTTCTGCCCCGATCGAACTGCCCAGAGAAGTATTTCTGGAGACTCTGAAGTACCCAACCCTGGAGGAGCCTCAGATCATCCTACAGACGAAATTCGAGTCAAGCTGGATCGATCCACTGGTCGCCTACCTCAGGAAGGGGGTCCTTCCTCACGATCCGAAAGAAGCTCGAAAGCTCAGGAATCAGATCTTCCGCTACGTCTTATACGAAGACAGGTTGTATAAGAGATCGTACTCCCTCCCATTGCTAAGATGTCTCCGACCTTCGGAGGCTGTCCTCGCGCTACGGGATATGCACGAAGGAATCTGTGGAAGTCACGTAGGAGCTAGGTCCCTATCGAAAAAATTGCTCTAGCAGGGGTACTACTGACCGACCTTATTTCGTGATTCCATGAAATACATAAAGAGGTGCAACCGCTGTCAGAAGAACATTAGTGTATAGAGGCAGCCGACATCCGAACTCACTCCGCTCAGCTCACGCTGGCCATTTGCACAGTGGGGGATGGATATACTCGATCCCTTTCCAACGATGTTTGGGCAGCAAAAGTTTCTCTTGGTGGCGATCGACTACTTTACCAAGTGGATCAAAGCCGAACCACTCACGAAGATTACCGAGGTCAAGATGCAGAACTTCGTTTGAAAGTCGCTAGTCTACCAGTTTGACCTGCTCCGAATCCTCATAACCGACAATGGACGACAGTTCGCTGGGATAAGATTCATCGAGTTCTGCGAAAAACTAAACATCTTCCACTGCTTCACATTGGTGGCTCACCCGTAGGCCAATGGAAAAGCTGAGATAACCAACCAGATCCTGCTATAAGAAATCAAAGCGAGGCTCGATAGGGCAAAAGGAGCCTGGATGGACGAACTCTACCATATCCTCTGGGCATACCGAACTACTCAGAGGGTGCCGACTGGAGAAACACCCTTGGCCTTGACCTTCGGTACTGAGGCAGTTATCCTGATCAAGCTCAAGCTTCCGTCTGCATGAGTTACGAGCTTCAACGAGCAATGCAATCCCTAGGACCTCTGAGTCGACCTCGACTTACTGGAAGAAAAAAGAAAGAAAGCCCGCATCCGGACGACGGCCTACAGACGGAAGGTGGCTCGGTATTACAACTTCAGAATCAAAAATAAGACGTTCAGAGTAGGGGACTTAGTGCTCTGACGAGCCACTATCTCTCAGCCTCAGAGTTAGAAAAAACTCGTCCCTAATTGGGAAGGCTCGTATGAAGTGGTGGAGGTCATCCAGCCCGATGCTTATCGCTTGAAGGAGCTCAGAGGGATGACGCTTCCGCGATCCTGAAATTCAGAGAATCTGAGGATGTATTACCAATAATATCTCTTCAGTAAAGTTGCTTCATTCCCGTATTATTATTCTCTGGTGCAGAAACTATGGTAACAGGGGATGAAGCAGTCAAATAGTTGCCATATTAGAAACTAGAGGAGGACCTCGTGCTAACAGAGGCAGGTCAAAGGCCTTAAATATCGACTGTAGGAGATAAGATCTCCTCCGAGAAAAGCTTGGCCATAGGAGATAAGATCTCCCCCGAGGAAAACTCGACTGTAGGAGATAAGATCTTCCCTGAGAAAAGCTCGACCGTAGAAGATAAGATCTCCCCCGAGCGTCCGTTTCAACCTCGACTGCAAAAGATAAGATCTCCCCCGAGGAAAGCTCGACCGCAGGAGATAAGATCTTCTCTGAGAAAAGCTCGGCTGCAGAAGATAAGATCTCTTCCGAGGAAAGCTAGACCGTAGGAGATAAAATCTCTCCCGAGGAAAGCTCGACTACAGGAGATAAGATCTTCCCCGAGGAAAGCTCGACCGTAGAAGATAAGATCTCCTCCGAGCGTCCGTAATAACCTCGACTGCAGAAGATAAATCTCTCCTAAGGAAATTCGACTGCAGGAGATAAGATCTCTTCCGAGAAAAATCTCGACCGTAGGAGAAAAGATCTCCCTCGGAAAAACTTGGCCATAGGAGATAAGATCATCCCCGAGTGCCCGCTTCAACCTCGACTGCAGGAGATAAGATCTCCACCGAGGAAAGCTCGACCGTAGGAGATAAGATCTCCTTCGAGAAAACCTCGACCGTAGGAGAGATAAAATCTCCTCCGAGAAAAGCTCGACCGTAGGAGATAAGATCTCCCTCGAGCGCTCGCAACAACCTCAGCTGCAGGAGATAAGATCTCCCTCGAGGAAACCTCGACCGCAGGAGATAAGATCTCCCTCGAGGAAAGCTCGATCGTAGGAGATAAGATCTCCCCCGAGTGCCCGCTTCAACCTCGACTGCAGAAAATAAGATCTTCCTCGAGGAAAGCTCGACCGTAGGAGATAAGATCTCCTCCGAGGAAAAGCTATAGGAGATAAGATCTCCTCAAGAAAAGCTCGACCGTAGGAGATAAGATCTTTTTCGAGCGCCCGCAAACAACCTCAATTGCAGGAGATAAGATCTCATCCGAGGAAACCTCGGCTGTAGGAGATAAAGATCTCTCTCGAGGAAAGCTCGATCGTAGGAGATAAGATCTCCCCCGAGCGCCCGCTTCAACCTCCGCTGGAGGAGATAAGATCTCCTCCGAGGAAAGCTTGACCGTAGGAGATAAGATCTCCCTCAAGGAAAGCTCGATCGTAGGAGATAAGATCTCCCCCGAGCGCTCGTAACAACCTCGACTGTAGGAGATAAGATCTTTCCTAAGAAAAACCTTGACTGCAGGAGATAAGATCTTCCTCGAGGAAAGCTCGATCGTAGGAGATAAGATCTCCCCCGGGCGCCTGCTTCAACCTCGACTGTAGGAGATAAGATCTCCTCCAAGGAAAGCTCAGCCGCAGAAGATAAGATCTCCCCGAGGAAAGCTCGACCGTAGGAGATAAGATCTTCTCTGAGGAAAGCTCGGCTGCAGGAGATAAGATCTCCCCGAGGAAAGCTCGATCGTAGGAGATAAGATCTCCTCCGAGTGCCCGCAACAATCTCGACTGCAGGAGATAAGATCTTTTCTGAGAAAATCTCGACTGTAGGAGATAAGATCTCCTCCGAAGAAAACCTCAGTCGTAGGAGATAAGATCTCCCCCAAGGAAAGCTCGGTCGTAGGAGATAAATCTCCTCCGAGCATCCGCTTCAACCTCGACTGTAGGAGATAAGATCTCCCCGAGAAAGCTCGGTCGTAGGAGATAAGATCTCCCCCGAGGAAAGCTTGGCCGTAGGAGATAAGATCTCCCCCGAGAAAAGCTCGACTGCAGAAGATAAGATCTCCTCCGAGGAAAAGCTCGACGGTAGGAGATAAGATCTCCCCCGAGCATCCACTTCAACCTCAGCTGCAGGAGATAAGATCTCTCTCGAGCACCCGCTTCAATCTTGACTGCAGGAGATAAGATCTTCTCCGAGGAAAGCTCAGCCGTAGGAGATAAGATCTCCTCCGAGCGTCTGCAACAACCTCGGCTGCAGGAGATAAGATCTCCCTCGAGAAAATCTCGACTGCAGGAGATAAGATCTCTCCTGAGGAAAGTTCGACCGTAGGAGATAAGATCTTTCCCAAGCATCCGCTTCAATCTCGACTGTAGGAGATAAGATCTTCCCCGAGGAAAGCTCAGTCGTAGGAGATAAGATCTTCCCTAAGAAAACCTCGATCGTAGGAGATAAGATCTCCCTCGGGAAAAGCTCGATCGCAGGAGATAAGATCTCCCTCGAGCGTTTGCAATAATCTCGACCGTAGGAGATAAGATCTCCCCCGAGGAAACCTCGACCGTAGGAGATAAGATCTCCTCCAAGGAAAGCTCGACCGTAGGAGATGAGATCTCCTCCGAGAAAACCTCGACTATGGAAGATAAGATCTCTCCCGAGAAAAGCTCGCCCATAGGAGATAAGATCTCCCCCGAGTGTCCGCAACAACCTCGACCGTAGGAGATAAGATCTCCTCCGAAGAAAGCTCGACCGCAGGAGATAAGATCTCCCTCAAGCATCCGCAACAACCTCGACTGCAGGAGATGAGATCTCCTTCGAGGATAGCTTGCCTACAGGAGATGAGATCTCCTTCGAGCACCCGCATCGACCTCGGCCATGGGAGACGAGGCCTACTTCAACCTCGATCAGAAAAGATCTCTTCCGAGCGGCCGAGACAACCTCGACCAAAGATAAGATCAGAGATAACATGGTCCTGAGATCAGATCTCTCCCGGATGCCCATATCAATCTCAGCTATAGGAGACAACATCGCCCCCGAGGAGCTCAACCTCCGACTTCGATCGCATCGGACGAAGCCTCCCTCAACCTCGATGGGAGATGGGATCTCCCCCGGGTATCAAGTTCGATATCAACTTTAGCTAGAGATGAGATCTCCCCCGAGCTTCGATCTGAACCAGCACGGAGCCCAGAAGAGGACTTCAGTAGTCGCCTTTTCTGTACTCCCTTTTCTCAACTTTCGAGCTCGAGAGTGGGGGGGCCTATTGTTGGGGATAAACTCCGCTCCCATCGAAGTCAAGTTCGGTGCTCAGCCTGATGTGGCCAGAAGCGACGGAAGAGCTTCAACGGATGGATCTTAGCCAAACTTCTGCAGTCGGTCGAGCTCCTTAAACTCCAAGCGGTCGGACTTTAACGGAATCCCCCAGCACTCAAATTTTTCAGCGGTCGCCTCTCGATCGAACTCATCAAACGGCCGTCCCCCTTAGCCAGTCGAGCTCCCCTTCGATCGAACTCCTCTTGGAGTCCGAACCTCTTTGGGATTGGTATACGCCCGAGTCCATCGGCCAACACCTGCTTCCTCAGGCTATGACTGTCGAACCTCGATAGTATGGCCACCATTACTAGCCTCATGACACCACTCTCTCCGTAACTAGCCCCATGCAGCCTGGACGATATGGCCACTACTACTAGCGACACCATTCTCTCCGTAACCAGTCCCATGCGGCCCGCGACCTACCAGTATGGTTGTCACTATCCACCTGACGATGCCTTCCTCTCTGTATCGAACTCCATGCGGCTCCAACGGCTCTCTACCAGGCGGTATGGCCGTCACCATCAACTGAGCTCCATCTATAAAGGACCCTCCAGATACGCTAACTCTAATCTCTCGGATCTCTAAGCTCTCCTCTTCTTCTCCAAGCTTCGGAACTCATTTTGAGCACTCCATTCCTATTGGCCAGAGCTGACTTGATCGTCGGAGGATCCTGTCGGAGCCACCCCTCCACCGACTCCGAACGAAACTTTATTTTGTAGGTCTCCGACGGTGACCTCATCGACCTCCACTCCAGCGATCCCCGACGATGTTCAGTTTCTGCGTCAATAGAACATATTCTTCAAAATTGAAAGATTCACATAAGCTAAAGGATAATTCATCTCTAACTATCTATTTTACAAGTATCTTTCTTTGATGTTCATGATTATAGATAAAAGTTCCAACAAGAGCATCCCATTGTATATTAAGAGTGCTTTGAAGACGAGAATCATTTATCCTATGAGACTTTTGATGTCTCTTCAAATGGCCAGTTCCTTCGGTACTGGCACAACTATATAATTTGACATATTTTTTATATTTTATCTTATAAACTTTATCTATCAAAATTCTATCGAAATTATTCCATACAGTACTAGTCCTCTTACGAAAAGAGAATCCAGCTTCCCCAGAAGAAGCTTCAGAGAAAGTAGAAAGAGTTTCTTCCTCCTTCAAAATAGGAAGAGAAATGTCGGCATGCCCAGCAACATCGGCTATACTCTCATCATCATAACTTGCCATCTAAACTAAGTAAATATAAAAAAATAAAAACTAATCAGTAACCAGTAAAAAAAATTAAATTATAGAGCTAAAGAGGAAGAAGAAGTGGAGCTGAGACTAGAGAATTGGAAAGCCAGATGAAGAGGGTCGGATCGTTGGAGGTCGGATAGCCAGAGAGTTGGAGAGCCAGATTTATAGAGTTGCCCTTAAACTATAACCTCCAAAAGAGAGATGCTTTCTCTTCTTGTATGATTCTTGAATTGTTAAACTATAATTGCTACGTACTAAATATTTAATGAAAGAGAGAAGAATTGCTAGAAGAGAGAACAAATAGAAGTAGAAAGATTGAAGAGAGAGAAAATTGGTTTGATGAATTGATGTAGTGAGAATGTAAGAGGAAGGCTCTATTTATACAAGTCCTAAATTTTTATTTTTTTAAAATATCCCTCAATCTAGCCTTTTTTGGTTGTTGAAGGGGTTAAAATGGTAAAAATAAGAAAACTAGCCATTTTAACCCTTAAAAAATTTAAAAAAAATCAGTTTTAGCCATTACGAGCCGGCTTGGTCCATTTCAGACTATTACAGACCGAGGCAGGCACGGCCCATTTGGAGCCGTTATGGGCCATGCTTGGCACGACCCGTTTGGAGCCATTGCGGACCGGACTAGGCATGGCCCACAATGGCTCCAAATAGGTCGTGCCTGGCATAGCTCGTTAAGGCTAAAAAAAGGGCCTGACAGGCCAATGGGCCGTGCCAAGATTGGCCCACCAATTCTTGAGCCTAGGGCCGTGTCAGATGAAGGTTTTATACTTATCGTGCCATACCGGCATGATCCGTTTATGGGATGGGTCATGCTTGGCATGGCTCGCTACAATACCAAGTCTATTGGGCCTGAGCCGAGCTGGGCCAGGTATGGTCTGATGCCTATGTCTAGTGGGAAGGTTGGTGCCTTCTAGGCATGGCTGCCTACCATCCCTTAAATTTTTGAGGAATGCTACATACCGATCTCCCACCATATACATATGAAAAAATTCTCTTACATGATGAAAGAGGGCGTTGGTATAATTCATGAGATTTGTTGTCAGACATAAAAAAATTGATTGATTATTAAATTATTAAATTTGAAGTGTTTTTGAAAATGTTTAGATATCTTCTAGATATAATGGTTAGAACCAACCATTATCAATATGATAAAATTGACTAATCAAAGCTTGCTACAAACTCATCATGAAGTCTTCACCTCGACTAATCAGCTCTCACCATATGGCTAGTCCAATGATGTGTAGAGATGCCCGAATCTCCCCTCATCTAGTTACAACTAGCCCATGATGGCAAATGAATTTCATAATAGTGGGATATGCAGGAATTGGTATGCCAGAGAATTACCCATGTGATATTTTTTGGATGTTTGAATGGTTATCCAAAATGACTGATTCGTACATCTCAAAATTTCATAGCAACAAGTAATGGTCCTCGCATGCCCCGAGGAGACTCTCTAGTAAAAAAAGAAGAAAAAAGTTAAGTAGAATTAAGCTGAATAAGAAAAGTAGAGTGATATTCATCCGAGACTGAATGCTAAATTCTGAACTCTCTGTGCTCTTTAGTTCTAATATTTCTGCCACTCACATAAAACTTTCCATACTTTCATAGAGATTATTTGACTTAAGCATCAGAAAGTCTCCCACTCGATGCCCTCCGACAAGTGGTCTTCCCTATCTTTGGTGTTTTAGGACCGAACCAAGCATCGGAAAGATCTGTACACATCCGAATCCCAATAATATTCATCCACCATCCAAGGAGGTGCATCAAGATTAATTTTCAACCAATTATCTTGATCTATTCACCATTTCGTTGAGGTCTCTAGTGCACCAACTTGCTCAACTATGTAATCAGATTGGCTTTCAATAGCAAACAATCCCACATATTAGGTTAGCCTATTAGACATAACATTGTAAATGGTACTAGATTCTAGATATGTAAATTTATGATTTAGCACTAGCAAATGACATAAGAATTTTATTCCTTTTACAAAAGATATGGTACAATTTGCTTGTAGCGGCGAATCATATGGCTTGCCTCTCCTACATTATCTATAAATAAATAAATAAAAGTAAAATCTCAATAAAAGTGACTAAATATAATCTAAAGATCTTTTTCCTCATGAAAAGGGTCTATCTGGAAGCCTATGTAAGTTATCATTGGGATCAACATATATAGAGTGAAAGGTGAGAAAAGGACATTGTAAGAGAAGACATTGTGTCAACTTGGAATCCTTCAGATCTGCAATTCTAAAGATAATCCATTCCTTTTAAAAGGTGGCTCAGATTATACAAGTTAGAATGAAAAAATATTTTCTGTATTTGATTAAGTTCTTTCTCCCTATCACAAAACTTTCTCCTCAAAGTACCTTTATTTTTTTTGCCAGACAATACCTAAATGTAAAAAATGGAGTGTAATGTGCACAAACCTCTCCAAGAAAGGAGAGCAGTGAGGATGAAATTTATGTTATCTTTCAAATGATTTAGTACTTCAGTTTTGTTTGGCACATAGAATAGTGGAGGATGTCTTTAAAATCATTTTGAGATATCCTACCAAACATCATATAAGAACTACAGAATTGACTTTCCTCACTAAGCAGGATAAGTTCCAGTTCAATACGATAAAATAATGTTATCCTCCAGATCAAATAGTTTTAGTCAACGGAATAAGATAAATTATAATGTTCAATTTCCTTTTATCCCATATCTGCTTTCTAAAGACATGGAAGAAGAGTAATTTTTTCTTGTGATCAAAACAAATAAAAAGATATTTCATGCATTTCTACTTCCAACTAGACACACAAAAATTTCTATCCAGTGAAATGTCTTTCTATCCTGATCAAATAGGATAAGTTCCAGTCGGATAGGATAAACTATTCCATCCTCCGGTCCAAATGGTTTGAATCCATGGAATAAATTAAGGAAGTCATCCTATTCAGTTACCTTTTGCGGCATTATGATAATGATGATGAAATTGTTCTACTGGATAATTTTTGTTTATTTTTTAAAATTTATTTTACAGCTAAAATTAATAATGATGATAATAATAATAATGGTTATAATGATTACAATGATGATGGTATGGCGCGGGATAAAATATTGAAAAGATACGGTAGAATGTTTGGTAGAATCGCTTGCATCTCCCACTCTAAGTACGGTCTACAGTGGCACTACGGTAGTTAAGTTTGGCAGCAGTGGCGTTCATACAGGGACTATGAAAGGGATTTATCTGATAGGATAAAAAACCGTACGGGTTTACCGCTACCCCACCACCCAAGAAGCCCCAACCCTTGGACCGCGACAGAAACACCCACTGTAGATCCGACACGCGTCCACTCCCCCCGACGTACTCGCCGCTTCCCTTCCCGAGACTGGTGAGCGCCCAGCTGGGGACGGCCGGCTTCGGGCGCGGCAGCGGAGCACCTGATCCCGCCCCCCGCGGTACGGTTCTCGTAAGAGAAACTTGGCCTCGGGAAGCGGTCCGCGTACGGCGGCGACCGCACCGAGAAACCCGTGAACGGGGAACAGCTGCCCCTGATCCCGCCTGCAGCAACTCGCTCACCGCGCCGTACCACATCCTATCGGCGATGGATCCTGTTCTCTCGGCCCGTCGGCCTCGCCGCATTCCCCAACAAACTCAATTATTGCCGCGGGGTTCCCTTCACCCCTTAAAAACCAAGACAGGAATACAAGCGTGGGACCGTAAATGGTGGGTTGGTGATGTGGAACATGAGAATGGTGCAATGCCATCGTGATACAAAATTTTATTCAGAGCGTTACCACAATGACGTGGGATAACTAAACTTTTCCTTGTGATATTTGCGTTACTTCTGTATTTTATTCCTATTTCCTTGTCCCATTTGACATGGGACAAAATATAAATTCAAGTGGTGACCAGCAGTGAAAGGTGGAATAGGAGTCATCCAGAAGTTGTACATCTTTTTACATGTGACGGCGTCATTGGCTTTGCTCATACGTAGCTATCTTCCTATTTCACAAATAATTAGACATCATGCATGCTGATGTAGCAGCATGTGGTGGGATATGCACGAGCTCCAGACGAGCCATTTGAGCAGCTAGCACGTTTCAGTCGAAGGTTTGGATTGTGTTTTTCGCACGAAAAAATGTTTGATTCATTTTTACGATATAGATTGTTGGATGATTTTATGCTCTCAAAGTAATTTAAAATTTTTTAAGTCATACATCTGCATGGGTCTCGAATCAATCATTATGCAATCCATGTCGAAAAGCATCATTCTTTCTAACCTCTATCCGTCAGCCTATGTGCCTATAAACATGTAGCCTCACCATGCAGATGATATACGGCATAGAGGGATTCCTCGGTCAGGCGATGGTGAATAACAAACAAGTTGGGATTTACTTAGAGATGCATCATTATTGAAACCTTAATTTCTCTTGTGCAGGGACGTAAGAGGGATCAGATGGTGCATTCAACTCTTCAAAACTGTTCATGCTCGCTAGCTGCTGACATGGCAGTACATGGTTGGCAAATGTGGTGGGCCATTATGAACAAAAAAAAAAATCCAGACGTGGATCGACATAAGTGGAGATTGACATGACTTGGGAGCCATCACCGATACACCATGTCTGACATGTCAGCAGCGAAGCCTGGTTGCTATCCGGCGCCATACAACCCATACGGGTTCTGATCACTCCCTGTGAGGTGCTCGTGAGTGCTCAGTGCCACCATTGCCGTCCGATACTCTGAAAAAAAGGTCTTGCTTACACGGTAACGATACCTCTTCAGTTGCCCCGGTCTAAGATGCGCTGTTTCCGAACAGGATGGTGTCTTTCGTCTGCACGCGACAAAGGGAGCGGTGGGGCCATCAATTTCAATCTAACTCCATATCTAATACGGAGCTTCTCTCAATCTATGGTGTCAGAAAATTCCAAATACGAGCAGCCAAAAATGGCCGCAGTGGTGCTGCCTCGTCTTGGAGCAACCGGTCAGCAGGGCTGGGGTGTCAGTCAACAGTTGGGAATTGAAGTGGGGTCCATGGGGCCTACACCACCAAAGGCTTGGGTCCACTCGGTCTTGGACCATATGGGCTTTGGGGCCCCACCTTGACTGCCGAGTTGAACTCGACAACAGGGATGGTTGCAAGCCTTGTAGCTGTTGGTCTGACTGATCTTTGGGTGGTCTTGGATACGAGCTCATTTAGTAGGCTGAGAACTTGGATTTCGGGTTTGTATTTTAGCTGTAGCGTTGGCAGGCCTCTCATGTCATTAATTAAACATTTACAGTATCTTGTTAGTTTCAGACTCTTAGTAGCATGTACCTTATAACTTGTGAAGTCCATGTTTAGTGTTTGAAATAATCATTGCCTGTTCAACCATCAAACTATTTGAAGCTTCTTGTGCAGAGAATATATTTACCCATGTAATTGATCGGATCTGTAGTGCAGTGGTACTGTATCCAACTCTAGTTTATTTTGTTGAGTCCAACTAAAACTATGGGGCTTCACTTTTCTAGGGTTTCGTGGCAAGAATAGTATTTTGTTTTTTTAAAAAAAAATTCCTGTGCAAATAAAATAGTTTCCTCTTGATTTCATGTATCTTCTAATAACTCCATCAACTGCTGCCAGTCCAGCAAACATTAGAATACAAAAGGAGTAAGGGCATCAGAGCTTATAAGCCTCACTTTCAGGGAAAGCCATCCAACTTCAGGTGTTTCACATAGTTGAATCGCATCTAAAATTAGGGGAGGATTGAATTACATATAATCCAAATGGTCATCTAACATTGCTTTTGTCAGATGAAACAGTGCCATGTGCTTCGATGGCCACCCCAATGATGGTGTGATGAATATGGCACAAATCGTGACATAGTACTCTACATACATAGTCTGCATTGGAGACATTATTGCTGCACGTTGTGTCACTTCACGAGGGATATGATAGTATAATTCCATTATCCTCATCACATGTAAATCACCACTAATTAAAAGAGGATGCATACGCTAGTCGAGTCTCATGATCAAGCTAATTGGAAGTGTTTAGGTTTTCTTTTGTTTCATATCTGATTATTGGATACACTCACCGAACACGAGTATCTCAAAGGATGAGAGGTGTTGGACGGGATATGACATGTAAATCTTGGTTTCCTCTGATTATCCTCCATTTGGTATGCTTGCATGGAACCTCTTTGGTGATTGGATGGTATCCAAAACCTAACCAAAATATGAACAACATAGAACCGGCTGGCCTTAAACCTGGCTCAACCCTATGAACACCATTTTAAAGGATACATTTCATCAACTCATGATCGGTTCTTTTCATCAAAAAGAGTCGGACAAGCCCAACCTACAGTTCTTATGAAAGCGAACAATTGAATGCAGCAGATCACTCTCAGCTCTCGTGATAGGTCCTAGTCATTCTGTAGTTCAAAAAAATTAAACTAGAGAGAATAAGAATGGAAGCCCCCTGATAAGAGCCAAGTGTTTGAAGCCAAAAGAAACGCTTCACCACCTGATCACCTGGAAGAATTCCCGGCAAAGCTCTTCTCCTCATCACCTCAGCCTTTTCCTACCCTCCGTACAACCCACGACAACGACGTCGAATCTCTCTCTCTCTCTCTCTCTCTCTCTCTCTCTCTCTCTCTCTCTCTCTCTCTCTTTGTGTGTGTCCGTTCTCCTGTTCCTACCTCCTTCCTCCCAAGAGGAGACCCACTCCCTATATAAATCCGAACCCCTCAAAACCTCTTGAACCCTAAACACAAACCTCTCCTCCTTGCACCACTTCCGGAGAACAACTTAAAAGATGCAAACAAAGAGAATGCCTTCAGAAACGGGAGAAGGACGCCGGCGGCCGGCGGAGAGGTCGGCAGAGGAAGAGGCGGCGGCGGAGCGGGGGAGGGAGCGGTGCCCCCGGTGCAACTCCCGGGACACCAAGTTCTGCTACTACAACAACTACAACACGTCCCAGCCCCGGCACTTCTGCCGCTCCTGCCGCCGCTACTGGACCCTCGGCGGTTCACTTCGCAACGTCCCCATCGGCGGCTCCTCCCGCAAGCGCCTCCGCTCCTCCCCTGCCGCCACCATCGCCACCTCAGCCGCCGCCGTCCGTTCCCTTCGCCCTCTCCCGTCTCTCTCCTCGCCAGCGCCTTCCTTGGACCTCCCTGCCACCACCTCGCCCCCTTCCGCTTTCGGCTCGCTCCTCCCCGGCCCGGTCTCGGCCGGGTTCTTGGCGCTCGGCGAGCCGTTCCTCGAGCGCCGGACCGGGTTCGAGCTCGGGCTTGGGCTGGGGCTCGGATCTGGACCGGCGGCGTCGCCGTCCATCGAGGAGCTGGGCTTCGGGCTGGGGACCACGCTGCTGTGGCCCACCGCGCTGCTGGACGAGGAGGGGGTCATCGGCGGCGGGGACACGTGGAGGGTGGGGAGTGGTGGAACGGACTGCTTCGCTGCTCCAGCACCGGCTGCCGTTTGGCCGGATCTCGCCATTGCAGCGGCGCCCGCTGAGGGGAGCGGCGGAGCTGGAGTGGAGTTGCGGTAGGGTGGCATCATCGTGAATATTTTGGATTTTGGGGGTCTTTCCGGTTTTGTTGTGTCCGTTTCGGGTGGCCCACGGTTGTGTCTGGTCGTAGGCTCAGGTGTACTGAAACGTTAGAAGCCCAGTTCCCCTGTTATTTGTGTAATCATATTCCTTGTAAGTTAGCCTTTTCTTTTGGAAAAAAAAGGTTTTTGCCATAGAAAGTGAATGATTTGGTTCATAGCAATCGAACAGCTAGAGAATCCCGACATGTGAAGCAAGAACAAGGGATTAAATCTATGGTAGGGCGTTCCGAAATATTTCTTTTGGACCTTTTTCTTAATTAAAATATTCACATGAGATACACGTGGATGAGGAAAACAGTATTTTGAACCTCAATAATGCAACATTTACCATAGAAAGTGAATGATTTGGTTCATAGCAATAGAACAGCTAGAGAATCCTGACATGTGAAGCAAGAACAAGGGATTAAATCGATAGGGAGTTCCAAAATATTTCTTTCGGACCTTTTCTTAATTAAAATATTCACATGAGATACACGTGGATGAGGAAAACAGCATTTTGAACCTCAATAATGCACGTGTGTGTGTGTGTGTGTGTGTGTGTGTGTGTGTGTGTGTGTGTGTGTGTGTGTGTGTGTGTGTGTGTGTGTGTGTGTATATATATATATATATAATCTATTTGAATTTTTTTGTTGGATTAGACTGAAAATCCTATAGAAATCTGACGATCTATCTAGTTGCATATTCTTTAAAACCTATTAAAATCCTATAGGATTTAGATTAGATGGATTTTGATTAATATAGAATTATACTTAAATAGATGATCCAGTTTATGAATGCTACAGAATTTTTGTAAAAATAACCAAACTGATCTTTATATTGAGTTTTCTTTCTTTTTGTTATTTATTATTTATTAAGTATTTGTTAAAATATATGCATTAATTATACAAGCAGAGGATACATATATGAATCTGAATCAAGGAGTGCTCTTGACTCCATCATCATGGGGCCAAACCGGCATAATCATAGTCTTGTTACATTATTAAACCTTGGTCATCTATCGTACAAAAAAGAGGGGATGTTTTGATTTCTAAAGACCTCAAAAGTTGCCTTTTGTCATAGCTTTCCACTTTTCAAAATTTCATATTTAGATAGAAGTCAACTTCCTAGAAGAATAGCATGAATTAAATGAAAAAAAATTTATATAAATATTTTCTTAATTTTAGTCCAATTTTACTTATACCTCTTGCACTTTAAACAGTAATAAACCAGCCCTTTTAGTTATCGATATATTCCAATATGGTCTAATTATTTTCTTACCAACAAACTGTGTTATCTTTTTCTTTCAATGGATAAAATTATCCCTCGTTTATAGATAGACTTGGAGAAGGAAGAGGATGAGAAGGAGAAAGGAAGTCTATCATGAAGGAGGATGGCTTTTGGGCTGCTTGAAGGAGGAAGAGGATAATGAGGAGAATGAGAAAGAAGGAAAGATGGTAGAGAGATGGATGGAGGTGGAGAAAGCTATCATGGAGGGGAGAAATGGGTGAGGAGAAAGGAGGGACAAAGAAGAAGGAAGGAGGAGGAAGAAAGAGAAATGTCGGTAATGGAGGAGAAGGGGATCAATCTGAGAGGAAGAAAGAGAGAGGGGGAAGGAGGATGAGGAGAAAAAAGAGGCGATGGAGGTGGATGGCATGGATGAGGAGAAATAGATAAGAAGAAAGAAGAGAAGAAAGAAGAAGAGAGAAAGCAAGATGCCGACAATGGAGGAGGAGATTAATCCAAAAAAAGTGAGGAGGAAGGAGGATGAGGAGGAAGGAGAGGTAGTGGAGGAATGGATGAAAATGGAAGGAGCCACCATGGAAAAGAAGAAATAGATTAAGAGGAAGAAGAAGAGAGAAGGAGGGATGCAGATAATGGAGGAGAAGGGGATCAATTAGAGAAAAGGAAGGAGAAAGAAAGATGAAGAGGAGGAGGATGAGGAGGAAAGGGAGGCAGTAGAAGAACGAGTGGAGGTAGAGGGAGCCACCATAAAAGATGAGAAGTTGATGAGGAGGAAGGAAAAAAAGGAGGAAGAAAGAGGATGCCAACAACAAAGGAGGAAATCAATCGAAGAGGAGGGAGAAAAAAGAAGGGAGGAGGTGGAGATAAAGATCTTTTCATTATTTTATAAAATAATAATATCATATAATTATCATATGATATTATTTCATTAATCGAGATAGATGGTTGGATCATATTAGAATATATCGATAACTAGAAGAGCCTGTTTGATACTTTTTAAAGTATAATACATAAGTAAAATTGGGCTAAAGTTAAAAGAGTATTCATATAATTTTTTTTTAAATAAAATGTCAAGGGATTTAAAATCATCTTTGACATTTTTTCCATTAATGCCATTGAATAATGGAGATACGTGAACCACCCATTGCTGGGACAAGCAATCGAGGCGTAAGCCCATCTATCAACTTTCATTTGCTCCTCAAAAATAGAATTTGATGAAGCTGATCACTGAAAACTTTTTAACTCTTGAAACTTTAATCAACGAACAATAATTTTTAAAATTTTAATACACACACCAAAGAATATTATATGAGATGAGCTAACTATTTTACCATATTTTCTCTAGAACCTAGCTTAAAGAGAAAATCCAAAAATCAAAATGGGTCAGAGCTTCTACTATTAATAAAATCCATCTCATGATTTGAAAAAAAAAAAATTATGCATATGAAGAGGTGTCATTCATCTGCATCCTCTCTTCTTTCTCACCAAATCTCTCTCCATCCATTCTCTTTCTTGTCAAGCCAACTCTCCCATTCATAAAACCTTCCTTCTCCTCCCCATGTCCTTTTCTCCTCCAAATTCTCCTTTCTTTTTCAAGATTAAAAAAGTTTATGGTAGGTATTAGGAAGCCAATGAGTGTATATATCATCTAAATATGTACTATATAATGGTGAATATCTTATTCTAAAAAATGTGTATCAATTTGCCTAAAGATATATATTGAAAAGCTGAATAACTATTTTATTAGGTATGTATCATTTAACCATGTAGTGTATACTAGAGAACATCATATTTTAGAAATTGTGTATCGATGTACATAGAGATATATATTAGAATGGTAGACATATATCATCTAGTTATGTAGTGTACATTGGTAAAAATCATATTTTAAAAACGTATATTGAATTACTACTAGATGTGTATCATATAGGCTTACAATATATATTTGGAACATTCCAGGTATATATTACCTAACCATGTACTATAAACACTATTGTTGATCTAAGAATTAATTTTGATGAATATAAAAAATATTTGAGTATATGTTATGGTACTAATAAGTTGGTGAAGTTCTTGTTGAGAATGTTTTAGAAAGCAAAGTTTCCTCTTAGGAAGTCTCTCGTAAATGACAGGACAAGGAGCCAAAAAAAAAAAGATTAAAGAAGCCATATCATCAGAAATCTAGTAGAAGAAGGCAAGAGCTGACTCTAAGTTTCAAAGAGTCGACTTTAGTATGCAAAATTCAAATGGCATGGTCTATGAGTCGAGCCCTACTTTTGTCGAGTTGACTTTCTTAGGTAGGATAAAAAGGCATATTGTTCAGTCTGATCTCGAGTCGACTCTTAGTTTCGAATCAACTTTTGAATAGCTTAGAGCTGACTTCTAGTAGTTGAATTGATTCTCTCAGAAAAGATAGAGAAGTATATTTCTCAAACTAGATATCGAGTTGATCCCTATTTTTGTTAAGCTGACTCATAATTAGCTTGAGTTAACATCTATTTCGCTATAAAAATCTAGACTATTAGCGATGATGAAATACCATTGCTAATAGTCCATCTGCCATCGCTAATACCATCATAAAAACCAATCTGAAAATCTCTTATCACTAATTAAGATCATTAGCGATGGCAAAAATTATCTTCGCTAATAATAGAATTAGCAACAGCTTTAGAGATAAAATAAATCCATTTTTAATTAATTTTTAAACAAACTTTTAAAAAAAATTTAAAAAATCTTAGCAATGGCATTTTCATTGCTAATGCCATCACTAATTATTATTAGCGATCGATTATTCCATCGCTAATGCCATCTCTAATTTTATTTATTTTTTAAATTAAATAAAAAATTAATTTAAAAAATATTAATGATGGTATTTTGGTGTGCAATGCCATGGCTAATAATGACAATAATAGTTAATATAGTTTTTTTAAAATATTAATAGTAATATTTTTTAAAACCTAATTTAATTAATCATATTAAATTATGGTTTCTAATACCTATTATAATTAAAATTGAAAGATAATATGATAATTAAAAATTAAAAACTAATTATATTATATTAAAAATAAAAATTATATAATTTTTTTACAAGCAATATCAAAAAAATAATAATATATCAAAAAAAATTAGGCCCTATCCTCATCATCGTCCGTCTCTTTTTCCTTCTCCTGCTCCTCTCTAGCAGCTGATGGATAAGAGCTAGATGTCCTAGCATCCTGTAATAAAAAATAAAATAATATTAGTAAGTTTCGATATGAAGGCGTATCTTTTGATATGATATACTTTTGATGCTCTTTCAATTTTCGAACTAATTATTTATACATATTTCATTCAATGATACGGAGCTGTAGACATCTTTGGCCCATCGATTGAACAATTATATTGAATTTTTAGCCCCTAGATCTCCTTCCTAGACTCAAACCTAAATATACAAAGATTCTCAAAGTAAAAATTTAAAATAATTTAATAATATAATTACCTGATGTGATGGCTGAAATGATGAGCCCAATTGGTTGCGCTGCTGTGGGTCTTGGAGAAGCTCTACGATCATGATGTGGATGGCATCCAGAAGACTTTAAGATCGCTGACTCAGAAGCCTCTACACGATCTTCTTCCATGTGTGCATCGCTCCAGGTCTAGGGAACGTCGAGGCCTATGAGGAATGTCCGAAGGATATCGAAGATGGTAGGAGGATCAAAGCTGTATGGCTAAATCCTTATGACCCAGCTCTTACTCACCCCCTGGTGACGCTGAGCCATCCCTCAAGGTCAAGGAAGGGCTGAAAAGATGGGTCATCATTGTACCTCTCTACAACGTACGTCGCATAACGCGTCTGCATAGTTAAGAAAATATATTAGTTGTAATATAAAAATTAGATCCGATAACAACTTAATTAGTAAATAAAGTTTGAAAGTTCTTATCCATGATCTATCATGATGTAGAATCTAAGTAGTCACCGATCCTCCTAGATCTGGTGTGTGGCCCATCCACAACTATAGCTAACGGTCTAAAGGATGATCCAGCTATCCATATCTATAATAAGTAAATAATAAAATTAAATTAATTAAAATATGCATATAAGAGTTTTTATAATTCTAGTGAAAGAGCTTTGATATTGATTTCTTACCAGTCTATCAGGCCACAACATGTATGCCGACCGAGCCACTTGTATGTCTTGATCGAATCCTTGCTGGGACCGGTCCAGTTCTTGTCGAGCCCTCTGCCACCTACCGGAGTACTCCTCACTTGCTCCACTAGTCGTAGAGGGCCTATCCATATGTCCGCTCGCATCCAATGATCCATGAAGGATCTCCAGTCCGATGGTGACTGAAAATCAGGAGTGCTTGGATGGCAAACTGGCCTGAGGCTATAGAGGTCCATCTTGGAGCCTCCGTGTGGCCACCTTCCTCAAAGATCTGATAGGCCAGCCTTCCTCATCCTAAAAGTCTTCGAATTGGTAGTAGTCCTGCAAGATAGAAACAAGCATGTATTTATATGTAATTAAATGCCAATATATCAAGAAATTTATAAATTAAACTAATTTTGACTTATAAAAAATATCCCCTAGGTTGCATCATGTGCTCTAGATGGCTAGCTGGAAAACTTGTTCACCGACTCTAGCATCAACCGTCAGATGATGCCAGTAACCATACGAGATACTCCAGACTCTCTAAACGTGCTGCAAAATTAATTTTGAATAATAAATATTAACTCTAGAATTACTAAATTAGAAATATATTAATTGAAGTTGTAATACTTACAAACAGCTCTGAACGTGGATGAGCTGTCTACCCTCTGATCGAGTTGGAGGTGCCGCGAGCTGGGGGATCCTCGACCATGACTCTATGTTTGTGAGCCAATCACTACTACATATGACTATGGGATCATTGGTGATCCTCTATCATCTAGTATAAGATATGCGGAACTATGCGAGCTGGCTGCATAATCACTCTCTCCTCGAGAGCTCTATTTTTGACTAGAACGACTCTGAACTCTAGAAGACATGATGTATAATATTTGAAAATAAAAATAAAAATCAAAGCAAGTAGATAACTTAAAAATTGGTTCAAATAAAATATATATCTATCAAAACATAACAAGACGATCAAAATTTAACTCATGTGTAACAAAGATTGTTAGTTAGCATCTGTAATGTATCAGCAGAAAAATAATTCTCGTCCAATAATACATGATAATGTGTTGGTCTACTGATCCTCTAATTTAAGCATTATCTGATTCTCATCTAGCAGTACATGATAATTTCAGTATATGAAAATGTAAAGAAGGCTCAGATCTACTATTGAAAAATAAGGCATTGCATATTCCTCTACACCTTTAATCATGAGGTGGCTGCAAGTCGTTATCCATGATATAATAGACCATCCAAGCTTGCTTTGCATTACAAGGTTTTTTGCACCAAAGTATAGTGAGATGGCTGCAAGCGATTGTCTGCAATGGAACAGACCATCCAAGCTTGACCATACAACAACAAGAATAGAATGCATCACCTCCATTTAGGTGCATCTCGCATAGGCGGTCATCATAGCCTCTATTTTCGAGCCTCCGACCACCTCCTTGAGCTGTAAACTAAAAATATAAATTTTATTAAAAAAATAATAATTTAAAAATAAAATTTATGTGCTTGCATAGCTTAGTCATCTGGCAAGCTCCAAGTCCAAACTACAAGCGTTGGTATCTATATATGAAGATGTGGGAGATAATATGCACGGACGGAAAGCTTTACTTATCTAATACATTTACTGACGTGTAAGAGCTTAATGGTGACAGGCTTGAGCATATGATTAGCACATTTAATGAATTTGATCTGATTATTGATGGAAGTCCATGTAATAATTTTTTAGATAGCAACCGCCATAGTATAATGGATTATAAGGGTTGCTATAGTTATAGCCTTACTTAGCCTCTAGAGGATAGTAACCCTATAGAGAGTAAGTATGACTATAACCATAGCAACCTTGTCTATTATAACTATGGTGGTTACTATCTAAAAGATTATTACATGGATATTTACTAAAAACCAGATCAAACACCAAATATGTTAATCATCTGCTCAAGCCATCACCATTAAGCTCTTGGCACATCAACAAGGTCTTGGACAAGTAGAGCCTCTGAAGTTGTTGCAATTATCTTCTTCGTCTTGATCCCCATATAAGTACTAATGCTTGTAGTTTGGCATAAATTCACATCTTGGGCTTATATTTGTAATGCAGCCCGAACCTTTCCTCGGTTAGAGCGCTCTGCATATCGAGATCGAAGCGCACAGGGTATGTCTTGGTCTCATATTTATAGTCCAAATCTTTCCTCGATTCAAGCACTCTACATGCCGAGATCAAAGCACATAGGGCATGTCTCGGGCCTATGTTTGTAATATAGCCCAAACATTCCTCAATTCGAGTACTCTACATATTGAAACTGAAGCATGCAAGGCACGTCTCGGTCTCGTATTTGCAATATAGTCTGAACTTTTTCTCGATTTGAGTGCTCTACATGTCGAGATCAGAGCGCATAGGATACATCTTGGATCCATGTTTGTAATGCAGCCTGAACCTTCTCTTGATTCGAGCGCTTTATGATGGAGATCGAAGCATGCAGGACATGTCTCAACCTCATGTTTGCAATGCAGTTCGAACCTTACCTCGGTTCGAGTGCTCTATTTGCTGAGATCGGAGTGCATAGGGCATATCTCGGATCCGTATTTGCAACTCGAATCTTTCCTCAATTTGAGCGCTCTGCATGTCGAGATTGAAGTATATATGGCACATCTCGGCCCCATGTTTGCAGCCCGAACCTTCCCTTGATTCAAGCACTCTGCATTTTGAGATCGAAGCATGCAGGGCACGTCTCAGGTCAGTGTTTGCAATGCTGCCTAAACTTTCTCTCGGTTTGAGCACTTTGCATATCGAGATCGAAATATGCAGCGCACGTCTCGGCCTTATGTTTGTAGCCTAAATCTTTTCTTGGTTCGAGCGCGCTACAAGACAAGATCGGAGTGTGTAGGGCATGTCTCGAGCCGGTATTTACAATGCTGTTCGAACCTTTTTTCGGTTTGAGTGTACTACATGCTGTGATTGAAGCACGTAGTGCATGTCTCAACCTCATGTTTGCAGCCCAAATCTTCCCTCGATTTGAGCATTCTATATACCAAAATCTAAATCCTATATAAATTAATATATAATTAAATAATTTTTAATATTTAATTATGCTAAATTAATATAATTTAAATAAAAAAATAATTTTTAGTGATGGTATTAGCTATCGCTAATACCATCACTAATACTCACAATAGAAGAAGGCTATTGTACAGGACTAAGGCACGAGCTAGCATGCAGGAATTAAGGTACGAGAAGGCACCAATGAGCAGGGATTGAAGCTCGGAGATGCGGCTATGAATGGAAGCTTGGGGAAGGTCGGGAGCTTGCGCCTAGGGGCTCGAAAAGTCGGGAGGTGGGAGGTGGCTAGGTGTTTGGGAAGGTGGGCTGAGTGCAGTGGGGGAGACAGTCAGAGGAGAGGGTGGTAGTAAATCAAGGGCTAGGGTTTGGAAGGCAAGAGGTGGTCGAAAATTTGGGAAGGAGCAGGAGACGGCTGGGGGGAGAAGGGGGTAAGAAACTGAGACGGAGAAAGGAGGGTAGTGGCTGGGTTTTGGGAAGACCAAAAGCCAAAATCTTATGCTCGAAGGCTCGGAGAGGCGGAACATGGTCGGAGGTTCGGAGAGGCAGACCAGGTGCAGTCAGGGGGAGATGGCCGAGAGGAAGTCACCGATTGAGGGAGAGATGGAGTGGCGGGAGAACCGAAGGACTGGAGGTTCGAGAAGGCAGGAGGCGGCTAGGGGTTCGGAGAGGAAAAATGAGGATACATGGTGAGGTGGAAAAAATGAGGATGGAAAGATTATTAGCGACGGCAACTTCCATCGCTAATAATCATTTTTCATTGCTAATATGAAAAATATTATTAGTGACGACAGATATCATCGATAATGATGTTTCAATCACTAATAATTATGTATTTAAAATAATATTTTTTAAATTATTAGCAAAGGTATTCTTATCGTTGCTACAGTCATTGCTAATATAATTTTTTACATTAATTTTTTTCTCCTAAGTCATTTTTTGGATGGTTAAAAATCAATATTTAATTTTATTAAATTCTAGACTTAATTAATCTATGGAGCAAGTTCTAATTGATTTAAATTATATTTAATTTAATTAAGCTTGATTAAGTTGAGACTAATTAGGTTTTAATATTTTAAGTAAAACTTGAATTCAAAGTCTAATTGAATTAGGTTTGATATGATTTTGAATTGAATTCGAATCGAATTCGAATTAGATTCTAATTAAATCAAAATTATTTTTTTAATAATTAATTTAAATTATATTAAATTTAATTAGATTTAACTTAATTTGAATGTAATTGGATTTTACAATCTAATTAGGACTTGGATTTAAAGTCTAATTGAATTAGATTAGATAGGATTTTGAATTGGATTTGAATCAAGTTTTAATTACATTTGGATCAAACCTAAATTGAAAACCATTGTCTACTAATTGATTATAATTAGATTAAATTTAATTAAGCTTAATTTAATATCAAAGTAATTAAATTTTATTATCCATGTAGGACTTGAATTTTAAAGTCTAATTGAATTAGGATTAACAGGTTTTCTAATTAAATTTGAATCGGATTCAAATCAAATTCAAATTAAATCTAAATTTAAAATTATTTTTTAAAATTAATTTAAATTAATTTTAATTTAATTAATTTTGACTTAATTTGAGTCCAATTGGATTTCATAATCCATGTAGGATTTGGATTTGAAGTCTCATTGAATTAGGTTTGACAAGATTTCGAATTGGATTTGAATCAAATTTAAATTAAACTTAAATTAAATCTAAATTAAAAATTATTTTTTTAATTATTTAAATTAGCTTAAATTTAATTAGACTTAACTTAATTTAAAAGTAATTAGATTTTACTACCTAAGTAGGATATGAATTAAAAATCTAATTGAATTAAGATTGATAAGATTTCGAATTGGATTTGAATTAAGCTCAAATTAAATTCTAATTTCTTCTAATTAATTTAAATTAGATTTAATTTAATTAATTTTAATTGAATTTAAGATTAATTAGATTTTATAATCTAAGTAAAACTCAGATTCAAAGCTTAATTAAATTAGGTTTGGCAGAATTTTGAATTGGATTCAAATTGGGATTAGGCCAGGGATTATTAGTGACGGCAAATATGTCGTCGCTAATTCCATCACCAATAATTTTTTAAATAATTTTTTTAAAAAATTATTAGTGATGGCAGATTTTTGTTGCTAATATCTAAAAATGTCATCATTAATTTTTATTTTATATTTAAATATTATAAAAAATTAAAATTTTAAATAATTTTATTGGTAGTATCTATCGATGCTAATAATAATCATGCCATCGCTAATAGTTTATTATTAGCAATGGCACTATTTTTATCGCTAATGATCCAAATTTATCATTGCTAATATTTTTTTATTTAAATATTTTAAAATAATTTCTATACTTTTAGAGATGATCGTTGCCGTTGCTAATATTATTAATGATAGTATTTTTTTATCGATGTTACGATAATAAAAAGTATTATTAGCGATGGAGATTTTTGCTGTTGCTAATACTGTCGCTAATATTCAATCTTCTTGTAGTACTTGATCTGAGTCGACTCGACTGTAGCTAACACCTTCAATAGCTAATTTTATAGAACTTTCTAAACTTGCAAAATATATCAAATGGCTAGTTTTTAATCTCCAACAGCTAGAAATAGCTTTTTGGGTGTTTTAAAAGATTTTAAAAGCTACCAAACAAATAGAAAAGCCATGAGAAAGAGGAAAAAAAAACCAAGAGTATTATGTGAACATTCAAGAAATAGTTACTACTTTTCAACTACAAATTTCTTGAAGCATTCAAGTGGCTTTTAGAGAAAAAAGAGTGCATTGATTGTCAAATTTCATCGACACGATCTTCAAGAGCTAGCACTTCATCGATATTCCTTTGCTTTTTTAGGAGCTTTACCCTATTCTCTATATTATACTCTAATTTTCTATTATAAAAAGATTTTAATTGAAATTGAAACTTTGGAAAAGACCTATCCAAGTCTTGAATTAGAGTGTGTTTATTTTTTAAGCCTAGTAATGTCTTGAGAGTATGATTTTGGTTGATTTCCACTGTGAAAATCAACTAGATTTTGATCGTGAGCTTAGTAAAATAGTCAAGCTATAATCTAGAAAAGATTATAGTAAAATTTTTAAGGATAGCTTGGAGAGTGGACGTAGGTATTGAGTTTGGTATTGAATCACTATAAAACTTTGGTGTTTGATATATATTACTTTACCTCTTCTTTTCATTACTCATTGCTTATATCTTCATACTTGTGATACATTGCATAGCTTTCACCTATATTACTTCACTTAGTTTAATTTTTGTGCACAACAAGTTTTAAATTTTTTAAAAAATCTAATTCTCCTCTCCTCTATGGTTGTCTATCTAGGCAACAACTATGTTTTGAAAATTATATATACATCAATTTATCTAAAGGTATGTATTGGAATGCTGGATAACTATTTTGCTAGGTGTGCATCACCTACCTATGTAGTTATAATTATAAACATCATATTCTAAAAACTATATATTGATCTGTGCAAAGTGTGTCTTGGGATATTGAATGACTATTTTGCTAAATATATATTATTTAGTTATGTACTATGTACTGGTGAATACTATATTTTAGATGTTTGTATGAAGAAGATTCAAAGGAAGAGAAAATGACTCGTCTAACAAGAAGAAAGGTAACATGCCCTGACCCAGTGGCCTAAATTGAGAGCACAACAAATGGCCGCACGTGTCTTATGGGATCAAACTCTAAAGATGTGCAACAGTCTGTCATGCTCTCGACTTGGACCATTAGTTTAGGGCATGATAAATAAAAATGGTATAAGAGCCAACTCAGCCAATAATCTATATGGACTAGAGGATACTATAGCATGGATTCATTGAGGCTAATCATGAGCAGATTATCATATTTATGAATAGATACATGGATTTGGATTATGAATAGATATATGAATTTGGATCTTTAGTCTGGGGAGGATGCTAAGGCTTAAACGGGATGAGTATGTGAAGATTCATGCGGATGTATATTCAGTCCCACATTATTATTTATTAGAAATATCTTGGATACTTATACAGGATTAAGGAACCCAAATAACATATTTCAACTAGCTTTTTTGGAGCAGGTCTTGGGTTGTTACAAAAGGCTTCATATAAAAGACGAGAGGATGCAGCCAGATGGCCTCCCTACATGAGCATGATTTCCTTTCCTTTTTTATTTTTTTAATATAATGGGACTAGAGAACTCTATTAGTATGAGGAATTCCATCCTGATTTAATTTTTGGACTCTCTTCAAGATAGACGCTAGGAGAAATATGGCAAAATAGGAAGCCCATCCCATGTGATATTTTATGGCATATGCACTAGAGGGATTTTGTCCTTAATCAACAAAGGCTTTGAGGTTTTTCTTTTTTTTGGTAAAGACATAAGCTTTGAGGTTGAAACCTTGATGTACAATGCCTATGAAGTATTCACTACTTGTAAAAAAAGAATTCTTGTATGAAAAAAAAAGAAGTAAACTTGGGGGTATATTAAATTATCAAAATTAAAGGGTTTTAAGCTACTTAGAAATGAGTAATTGATGATTGGGACTTCATACATAGAATGAAGTTGTTGGATGGTAGTCAATCAATCTGGTGACGAGTTCAATCTCGAATGATATTGCACCAACTGAAGATGGCAATGCAGACAATCTTCATACTAATCACCCTGTAGAGTGATGTCATCAATCGTTCACCGACCTCCAGTCATCAGTCACACACTGACCTCTACAGTAAAAACTTGGGAAAAGTTAGCATCATAAGGTACCAGATGTCCAACTCTTATGAAGGCACCTCCAACTTCAAGTTTTCTCCAACCACATCGAGATCAGCAGGCAGACGAAGCCTTTCATTGGTATTTCATCAATGACACCTCGATCTGCCCCACTTCTTCATTGGTCATTCTACCATGCGAAAGGTGTGAGAAGCTTCTAGCATGTGCGGATCTTATTAACATGATAGTTTGTTATAGTAGTAAATATTTTCTCTACTCACTAGGAGCTAATGTCATAATCTTCTTTAACACACCACAACTTCAGCAGCTAACAGCCTGATAATTCTGACATGCCTCCTATAAAAGATAAAAAAAGATAAATGGGGAAGAATCTTTCTTTCTCCCTCCTCGATAATCCCCGCCTCTCTTCTGGATTCTCCGAACTTCCAAGAGACCTCTGAGCCTCTCTCATCATTTTCTTCAATCTATTCTCCATCACTAATCGTCACTAACTTAATCATCGAAGGGTCTTTCACTAAAGAACCCCCCTACCTTCTCCATCATCAAACACTTTCCTTGCAAGTCACTAGGAGCCCATTGAAGAAAAATCCTGATTTTTTGGATCAGGTTCGTTCAGATCTGATCGGATCAAGAGATATATTTCAAAAATTTTTTTCTTTGATCCAAATCAGATCTAAAATATTTCAGATCTGATCTTTATTATTTTAATAATTAAAAATAAAATATAGACAAATTAAATCAAATTTAATTTATCTTGATGTAGGATAATTTTATTATCCATTAATGATCCTGTAAGCAGCGAAAGATTCTGGATCTAGCTACGCAAGTGCCTGGCCTCTACCGGTATCCACTCGGGCTAAATCTGAAGATCCTTTTCTTTTTTATCACATCTCCAAAAATTAAATCTGAATCTGATTTAGAGGATCTTCAAAATACCTTTCGAAGATCAGCATTTTTTCTTTGCAGCAGCGCAGCCTTCTAGCTTTCTGTCGCCTTTCTCTCGTCTGGATTGCACCAACTTAGATCCCAAACTACTTTGGATGTGGAGAGGAGAGGGAGAAGATGATCTTGGCATGGAGGAGGAGGGGAGAGGCAGCCTTGTGGCGTGGAGAATTTAATTTATTTTTTTTTACTTTGAGTTGGGCGCAAGGTCTTATTTATAGACTATGCATGATCCAACTCCTCTTCTTCCCAACCAATCACAATCCTTTATGAAATCGGATCTAAATCCAATTGGTGCGAATAGAGTCCCTTGGATTTCTCCTTAGATGGCGTCTAAGATCAGTCAAACTTGATTCTTAGGAGAAGTCTAATCAAAATTCAAAATAGAGATGGAGTCCCTGTCCAACAGGGACTCCTGGGCGCCTCCTGCTTGGGCGCACGCCATCCTTGGCGTGCGCTGGCATGTGCCCTCCTTGCCAGCTTCTAGCAGGGGAACAAGCTCCCACCAGCTCTCCAATAGGTGCATGACACATGGACAGAAGTCAAAGTATCAATGGTCAATATTTGACCAGTCAAAGGTCAACTTTTGACCAAAGTCAAAGGATGAGAAATGGTAGATGATCAAAAATGGTAGGTATTGTCTTACAAAATAAGACAACCTTTTTCTGATCTAGACAGACTTCAGTCAGACCAAGTGAAGGCCTCTGATCGAGCACAAACTCCTTTGGCTCAGTCAGGACAACTTTTTATGATAGTAAAAGAAGAACGTTAGGTTCAATCGAGTGCTAGCACGATTTTCTTGAACCTAATTGAATCTCATTCAGATCAATTGAACTGGATCAGTTCAATTGATGATCACCAGATTCAAACCCTTGTTTGTGTGATCCCAGTTAGGTTCAGTTCTGTATGGTAATGGGATATGTCATGATCTCTATCATCGACATCATCGAAACTTCTTTCGATGGATCAGAACTCTTCTGATTCGAACAGCTAGAATGATCGATCATCTAAATCATTCTAATTGCTCCCAAAATCCACCAGTGACACCTAGCAGTATATGGTGGCAACCCATCAGAGCTGAATGCGAACCTCTTGGTGCAGCTACCTGTGTGATTAAGTTCTTCTATCTTGAGCCCCGATCAGATTAGGGTTAAGGTGAACTCGTCAAACCCTAGTTTCTGTCATATGATGTAATCATTCGATTCAAGTCCGATGTGAAAAACCTAAATAGAAACTCTTTCTATTATTTCACTCTGCCATGGCCATGGGCTTCTGGACTTGATTCTCATGATCATCATAGGGCTGCTCCTCTACCACCGAGGTAGATAGATTCCATCTTGATGCAATCCAGTTCCTACAATGAACATGCTATAGCCAACATACACCTCAGGGTTTCCGAATGGCTAGGAGATCGAGTTAATGGTGTAGTCAAACTATAACACCCTCAAGGTGAACTATCCGATGCACCTCAGGTCAAAGAACCAGACACACCACTGCAGCATCGAGTCAGTCATTGACGAGAAGGTAGACTTCCTAATGACTACTCGAGGTGGTCACGCTCAGTGCCCTCGTTCTCTAACGAGTACCTATACTCTCGCTCTGGTGTCTCCACACCATAGACTCAAGACTCATCTACTAAAGAGAAGCGATTGTACACCAACCTTTCGGATCAATCACCATCCTCGTGATGATCCTATGGTCGGAAGCATTTTATGAGTTAATAATGATTATTCATGTCTTAAATTTTCAACTCTTGAAAATATGAATTATCATTACCATTAACTCAAAGGATGTATCACAGACACTAAATACACATATGTGATAGAAAATAACCCATTTTATTGATTATAGTCAAAATTATAATTTTGCCCCTAGAAGTGTATTACAAGTGTCAGCCAATTCTGGCTTCTAGGGCACATATATCTAACAATCTCCCACTTGTCCTAAAGCCAATTGGCTACAAGTCTAAGTCCCATCTTCTCAAGGTGGGCTTCGATCTTCTGCTGGCCCAACGGCTTTGTAAGTGGGTCTGCCACATTATCTGTGGAGTTGACTCTCTTGACCTCGACGTAACCCTTCTCGAGGTAATCGCGGATGAGGTGGTATCGCCGCTCAATGTGCTTGGATTTCTGGTGAGACCTCGGCTCCTTAGCAAGGGCTATGGCGCCATTGTTGTCGCAGTATAGAGGAATGGCATCTGATGGCATTACTCCAATTTCTGCAGCAAACTTCTTGTACCAGAATGCTTCCTTCGCAGCCTCTGATGCAGCGATATATTCTGCTTCCATGGTGGAATCTGCTATCACGGTTTGCTTGGAAACTCTTTCCAGCTGACAGCACCACCATTGCACACAAACAGACTCCCAGATGTCGACTTTCGATCATCTATATCGGACATGAAATCCGAGTCTGTGTATCCCTGGACTTGGAGTTCTCCATTACCAAAGACCAACATCATATCCTTAGTTCTTCTCAAGTACTTAAGGATACATTTCACAGAAGTCCAGTGTTCTTCACCTGGATTTGACTGATATCTGCTTGTGACACTCACAGCATGGGCTATATCAGGTCGTGTACATAGCATGGCATACATGAGGCTCCCTATTGCAGAAGCATAAGGGATCTTGCTCATGCATTCTATTTCCTCAGGTGTGCTAGGGCACATCTTCTTGGAAAGATGAATACCATGTCTGAAGGGTATTAATCCCCTCTTAGAGTTTTTCATACTAAACCTCTTTAGTACTTTCCTCTATGTACATCTTCTGTGAAAGTCCTAGCATCCTATTCGGTCTATCCCTATAGACCTTAATTCCTAGAATAAAGGATGCTTCACCTAGGTCTTTCATGGAGAATTCCTTGGACAACCATATTTTTGACTGTCGTCAACATGGGAATATCATTCCCAATAAGGAGGATGTCATCCACGTACAATACGAGGAAGACAACAGCGCTCCCACTGACCTTTTTGAAGACACACGGTTCCTCTTCATTTTTGATGAAACCAAACTTTTTGATCACATCATTGAAATGAGTGTTCCAGCTCCGAGATGCTTGCTTAAGTCCATATATGGACCTTTGCAGCTTGCAAACCTTGTGATCAGTATCACTGGATGTGAAACCTAGCGGCTGTTCCATATAGATATCTTCCTCAAGATATCCATTTAAGAATGCCATTTTCACGTCCATTTGCCATATTTCATAATCGAAATAGGCTGCAACGGCAAGCAATGTGCGGATGGATTTTAGCATAGCCACTGGGGAAAAGGTATCCTGATAGTCAATGCCTTCGCATTGACTATAACCTTTTGCCACTAGTCTAGCCTTGAATGTCTCCACATTTCCCATCTGCACCAATCTTTCTCTTGAAGATCCATTTACACCCAATAGGTACTATACCTTCTGGTGGATCTACCAAGGTCCAGACTTGGTTTGAGTGCATCGAGTCAATTTCTGACTGCATTGCCTCTAGCCATTTCTCGGAGTCGATATCTGATATCGCCTCGTTGTAGGTTTTGGGATCATCACCATGAGCACCATTACCTACGAGGAACATTTTCTCTACTTTCCTCTGAAATAATACCTAAGTATCTTTCAGGGGGATGGAAAACTCTTTTCCGATCTACGAGGTGGAGGAGGTAGTGTTCTTATTGGCTCAACCTGATTTGGTTCCAATTGGTCCTTAGCTCGTTGTACTTGTGAGACTTTCTCATCAAGCTTAATCTGCTTTCCAATGCCGCTATCTTGAATAAACTATTTTTCAAGAAAGATGGCATGTCGACTCACAATCACATTGTGGTCTTCTGGAATGTAGAAATAGTATCCTAATGACTCTTTAGGATATCCTATGAATCGAGCTCTGAAAGGACCTAAACTCTAACTTGTCCGCTTGTTGTCTTTTGACATGAGCCGGACAACCCCAAATTCTGAGATGACTCAGACTTGGTTTCTTACCGTGCCATATCTCATACGGTGTGGTAGGAACGGTTTTAGAGGGAACCCTATTCAGTAGATAAATTGAAGTTAACAATGAGTGTCCCCAAAGAAAATCAGGGAGGTCTGTGAAGCTCATCATGGATCGGACCATATCCAATAGAGTCCGATTTCTCCATTCTGAAATTCCCATTGAGTTGAGGTGTTCCTGGTGGAGTCCATTGAGAGACTATGCCATTTTTCTTGAGATAGTCTAGGAATTTTCGGCTAAGGTATTCACCTCCTCGATCTGATCGAAGAACCTTAATGGGTTTTTCAGTTTGTTTTTCTACTTCATGTCTGAATTCTTTGAACTTTTCAAAAGCTTCAGACTTGTGTCTCATAAGATACACATACCCATACCTAGACAGATCATCGATAAAGGTAATGAAGTAGACAAAATTGCCTCTAGCCGGCACATCAAATGGGCCGCACACATCAGTATGTACTAGGGCAAGGAGATCTGTGGCCCTTTCCCCATGTCCTAACAAAAGGGAGTTTAGTCATTTTGCCTTGAAGACAAGATTCACAAGTTGGATATGACTCGAAAGTCAATGGACTCAATAGCCCATTTTTCTCTAATTTGTTGATCCTATCTTCTGCTATATGACCTAATCTCAGGTGCCATAGATATCTATCATTTGGACTATCCCTAGGTCGTTTGGCATTCACGTTTTGCTCGATAGTTAGAATAGATAGTACATCAATATGTAGCTGATAAAGACCATTAATAAGGAAAACCATTTGCAATTTTATTTCTTTCATAAAGAATGTTACAATGGTCCTTAAAGAAGGTAATCACATAGCCTTCTAGTGCTAAGCATGAAACAGAAATCAAATTCCTGCTAGCTGCAGGCACATAATAACAGTCTTTCAAAACTAAGTCTAAACCAGATGGTAATCGAAGAGGGTATGTTCCCACGGCCACTGCAGCAACTCTTGCTCCATTACCGATGCGTAGGATCATGTCTCCATCCCTCAGCCTCCTGCTATCCTCAAGATCCCTGCATAGAAGTGCACAGATGAGCACTAGAACCAGAGTCAAGCACCCAACTGGATGCAGAAGAAACCGTAAGGTTAGACTCAATAACGAGCATACCTCCAGAAGGACCTTCCTTCTTGTTCTTCAGGGTGGCCAGGTAAGTAGGGCAGTTTCCGCTTCCAATGGCCGTCGCTGTTGCAATGGAAATACTTTTCCTTTGACAGCGGCCTTTCTTCTTCGGCTCTGCCTTCTTCTTCTTTCCTCCTTCCACCTTCTGCTTTTTCACAGACTTCTTTTTCTTTCCATAAGACTTTCTTTTGGAAGAAGTCCGTTCCATAGCAAGAACTGAGCCTTTAGAACCTTTCATAGAAAGCTCAGCGGTGAACCAGCATATTCATTAATTCGGCCAAGGAATTTTGAAGTTTATGCATGTGGTAATTCATGATGAATTGCCCATATGCATCAGTCAAGGATTGCAGAATAATATCATTCTGCAGATCCAAGTCTAACTTCACACCGAGCTTCTCAAGCTCTTCCATGTCCTTGATCATCATCAGACAGTGATCTTGGACTGACTGCCCATCACGCATCTTAGCCTTAAAAAGTCATTTCGTGACTTGATACTTTGGCTGCGCGACTCTGTTCACCAAACATCTCCTGCAGGTGAGCCAACATTTGGCGAGCAGTCCCGATATCTTCATGTTGGCGCTGGAGCTCATCAGACATCGAGCCCAACATGTAATATCTGGCCTTATTATCTTCGTCTATCCATTTTTTCAGAGACGCTCTCTGTTCAGTGGATGGACGGCTGGTAAGGTGGGAGGGTCCTGGTCCAATACATGGGTTAACTTCTCTGAAAATCCAAAATAATTTTATAGTTCCTGAGCCAATCTTTATAATTGGGTCCAGTCAGTCTATGTGTGTCCAGGATACGTGCTAATGGGTTGGACGCAGACATTTTCCTATAGAGAGTCAAAGATTCTAGTTAGATACTATAATTATGACTTGACCAATTTATTTAAAAATTTTATTTTTAAATAAATTAGCTTTCCACTATTTTCTCGGATCCCTACACTCCCTCTGTAGAGATGCAAAAATCTCCACGATTAATGATTTCTAGTGGGTGGTGCGGTCTCACCAACTGACTCATCACCTCACCTAACAGTTATTGGTGATGGGTTAGCCAATGAGTGAACAACTCTTGTTCAATGATTCTCTAATCATGGTGCACCCAAACTTGGTCTCTAATTCATGAATCTCACCGTATCCGAAATATTGATCCACTCCTTAGTTAAGTCAGACCCACCATTTGCATAGACTGGATTCCTAATTGAGTCTCTCACCGTATCCAAAATATTGAGCCCAACTCATCCTCCAGCCCATAGCATCCAATGCCTAATAGACATGGTTGCATCTTTTTGGTGCAACTGAGCCACTATATCCAGTCGAGAACAATCAACCCCGGGAAGGGCCCGCACATCTACAATGGTGGAAGACCTCAGACTTAATCTTTTCTTAGGGAGAATTGATTCAGGTCTCATTAAACTAGACTTGTCATAGTCATAACAATTATGACTAACCTAGTGGCATGGGTTAGCTCGGATTATTGACCACCTCAGATCAGAACTGAGTCAACAGATATGGCCAGGTAAGTGAGATCGGTGGAAGGGATATGCCATTAACTCGTACAAGAATGCATTCAGATCGAGTAGCTTCCCAATTAAAAATCAGTCGGTCGTATGTGCCAAACTTACCTTAGACACCAAATTATTGAGTCAGAACCAATTGGGTTAGCCTACAATCCAGACTCTAACCTCTGAGCCTAATTAGGTCTTGCTTGATCGTGACTCAATCTTGACCCAGACTTAATCCTATTAGGCTGGTCAATTTAAGCATTGTTGATCCCATCTAACCAATTCTTGATTCGATTTGATCAACCGCTTAGACCTAATTGAGCTACCCAAGCTCGAACCCAGTATTATGAATATGTCTTAGATTTGAAATTCTCAATTTTAGATCTAATTAATATTCCATAATCTTAATTTTTAATTAAGTAGGGTTCATAAACAAAATATGCACAATAAATCCTAGGGTTTCAGGATCTGGGGTTTTGCAGAAAGTAAGTTTTAGGTTTCTATGCAGCACTTCTACACATCATAAGAACACCCCATTAGATGGAAAGAGAGGGCCTTTAAATCCTTCTTCGTTCTTATGATCGGACGGCTAAGAGGAAAGCCTTAATCGAGAACATGTAATACTACAAAATAGTTTTAGATCTAATCATGGCATATTTTGCATATATCTTATGTATCAAATCATGCATATTTTTAGATCTAAATTATCTCATAATAATCTAAAAAATTAGATTTAAATTGATCTTATTAAAATAAACTCTAATCTAGACAACTATGTAGAACTATTCTACAACTAGTCTAGACATGCATCAATCATATCTCATATGATATTAAAATTAAATAATTTTTATTTACTATTTTTTAGATATTATTATAATAATTATAATATCAAAAAATAGTAAATAAATAGATCTAAAATATAATTTAATTAGATTAAATTAAAAACATGCAAGACTATTCTATAGAACTATTCTATTTTAGAACTAGTCATGCATATTTTCTAATCTTAGATCCAAATCATTTAATTTTAATTTTTCTGATTTTAGATCTGATCACATCTCATGTGATATCTAAAATCACTTATTTTTTATTAAAATAAATTTAAAATAAGATCTAAATATTTTAGAACCTTGACTCTGATATCAATTAAAGGAAAATCCTGATTTTCCTGATCAGATTTATTCAGATCTGATCGGATCAAGAGATATATTTTTTTTAAAAAAATTTGATCTAGATTAGATTTAGAATATTTTAGATCTGATCTTTATTATTTTAATAATTAAAAATAAAATTTAAATAAACAAAATTAAATTTAATTTACCTTGATGTAGGGTAATTCTATTATCCGTTGATGATCCTGTAAGCAGCGGAAGGTTCTGGATCTAGCCATGCAAGTGCCCGATCTCTACCGATAACCACTCGGGTTGGATCTGGAGATCCTCTTTTTTTCTATCATGTCTCCAAAAATTAAATTTGAATCTGATTTAGAGGATCTTCAAAATATCTTTCGAAGATCAGCAGTTTTCCTTTGCAGCAGTGCAGCCTTCTAGCTTTCTGTCGCCTTTCTCTCATCTGGATTGCACCAACTTGGATCCCAAACTACTTTGGGCATGGAGAGGAGAGGAAGAACATCGTCTTGGCATGGAGGAGGAGGAGAGAGGCAGCCTTGTGGCATGGAGAATTCAAATTTTTTTTTTTACTTTGAGTTGGGCGCAGGGTCTTATTTATAGACTATGCGTGATCCAACTCCTCTTCTTTCCAACCAATCACAACCCTTTATGAAATCAGTTCTAAATTTGATTAGTGAGAATAGAGTCCCTTAGATTCCTTCTTAGATGGTGCCTAAGATCAGTCAAACTTAATTCTTAGAAGAAGTCTAATCGGAATCCAAAAAAGAGATGGAGTCCCTATCCAACAGGGACTCCTAGGCGCCTCCTACTTGGACGCAAGCCACCCTTGGCGTGCGCCCTCCTCCTTGCCAGCTTCTGATAGGACAAGCCCCCACCAGCTTTCCAATAGGTGCATGACACGTGGATAGAAGTCAAAGTGTCAATGGTTAATATTTGATCAGTCAAAGGTCAACTTTTGACCAAAGTCAAAGGATGAGAAATGGCAGGTGACCAAAAATGATAGGTATTGTCTTATAAAATAAGACAATTCTTTTCTGATCTGGACATACTCCAGTCTGACCAAGTGAAGGCCTCTGAGCACAAACTCCTTTAGCTCAGTCAGGATAACTTTTTATGATAGTAAAAGAAGAACGTTAGGTTCAATCGAGTGCTAGCACGATTTTCTTGAACCTAATTGAATCTCATTCAGATCAATTAAACTGGATCAGTTCAATTGACGATCATCAGATTCAAATCCTTATTTGTATGACCCAGTTAGGTTCAGTTCTGTATGGTAATGGAATATGTCATGATCTCTATCATCGACATCATCGAAACTTCTTTCGATGGATCAGAACTCTTCTGATTCGAACAGCTAGAATGATCGATCATCTAAATCATTCTAATTGCTCTCAAAATCCATCAGTGACACCTAGCAGTATATGGTGGCAACCCATCAGAGCTGAATGCGAACCTCTTGGTGCAGCTACCTGTGTGATTAAGTTCTTCTATCTTGAGCCCCGATCAGATTAGGGTTAAGGTGAACTCGTCAAACCCTAGTTTCTGTCATATGATGTAATCATTCGATTCAAGTTCGATGTGAAAACCTAAATAGAAACTCTTTCTATTATTTCACTCTGCCATGGCCATGGGCTTCTGGACTTGATTCTCATGATCATCATAGGGCTGCTCCTCTACCACCGAGGTAGATAGATTCCATCTTGATGCAATCTAGTTTCTACAATGAACATGCTATAGCCAACATACACTTCAGAATTTCGAATGACTAGGAGATCGAGTTATGGTGTAGTCAAACTATAACATTCTCAAGGTGAACTGCCAATGCACCTCAGGTCAAAGAACTAGACACACCATTGCAGCATCGAGTCAGTCATTGACGAGAAGATAGACTTCCTAATGACTATTCGAGGTGGTCACGCTCAGTGCCCTCATTCTCTAACGAGTATCTATACTCTTACTCTGGTGTCTCCATACCATAGACTCAAGACTCATCTACTAAAGAGAAGCAATTGTACACCAACCTTCCAGATCAATCACCATCCTCGTGATGATCCTATGGTCGGGAGTATTTTATGAGTTAATAATGATTATTCATGTCTTAAATTTTCAACTCTTGAAAATATGAATTATCATTATCATTAACTCAAAGGATGTATCACAGATACTAAATACACATATGTGATAGAAAATAATCCATTTTATTGATAATAGTCAAAATTATAATTTTGCTTCTAGAAGTGTATTATAAGTGTCAGCCAATTCTGACTTCTAGGACATGTATATCTAACACCCATGTCTCATCACTCTAGCTTAGCATAAACATCCATAGCTACAGCCCACGTCAGAGAGGAGCAGCAACAGATTTGGTGCTAGAGGAAGGGTTCCGACCCAATTTTGCAGAAGAAGATGGTGAGGATTCGATCTCAAAATCATTTCTCTACATCATGCCATCAATATTCTCTTCATAGTGCACCTAATGCACAACCCATCGCAGAACCACATCCTTAGGAGTTTGCCATGGTGAACCTAGAACCGATTGAAGCTCTCATTGTGTAGGTTCAAGCACTTGCGGTTGTTATTCAATAACAGCAGCAAAGTGCAGCCGAAACCCAAGCCTCTTTGATGGCAATGTCTTAATGCAGTTGCTGGAACCATCAAGGAGGCTCAAAGTGGGGTCATGGGTGCTCCAGCCTGGTCCAAGCCCCACAACAATGGTCACAGTCAATGGGGCAGACACTGCACTACACACTTTCCAAAGCTCGAAGCCCCAAAAGGGATGAGCATAAGTGCAAATCGTCAGAGTTTTCTAAGAAGGACTCCACCTCATGCTTTTCTCCATGTCGGCAACATTCATGGTGTGGAAAGGATCTCAAAAAGAAGGTTCAAGAGCTCGAATGCTATTTCGTTGAGTTTCGGACCGAGAGCCATCGATCGAATGATGAGTCTGGTCTCAAAATATAGCCGCCCTTCTTCCAAGAGATCTAAGCTAATCGGTCCCATATTGGTTTAAAATGTTGGCAATTATAATGGCTTGATCGACCCTTTCAACCACTTAGAGGGTTACAAAGCCCTCATGATATTGTAGGGGGCATCTGATGCCCTCTTTTGCCTTGTCATTCCAGCAATGCTCAGAAAGATGGCAAGGATGTGGTTATTTGATCTCCCACGAGGATCCATCTATAGTTTTGAGTAGTTGGAAATACAGTTTATCATGCACTTCAAAAGCTAGCAACCGTAGCCAAAGATTAGGGATAGCTTCTTCTCCATCCAGCAAAGAGAAAGGGAAGCTCTGAGCGAATATGTGGCATGCTTCAATACAGCAACATTGGAAGTCTGCGACTTCAACAAGTCTATCACCATGTCGGTGATAAAATGATGAGTCAGGGATCAATGCCTGGCCTTCTCCCTCAATAAAAGCTTTTCCAAAGACTACAACAACCTCCTAGCTCAAGCATGAAAATATGCATGCTGAGGAGAGTGAAATGCTCCATCGAGAGAAGGAAGGGAAGAAGAGAGATGGAAAGGAGGTCCCCCGAAGAAGATCATAAGATGAAGAAGACTAGAGGAAACTACAACCCCCAAAAGCAAAAGAGGATGAAAATCCTCCAATGCCGCTTCAGTGATTACACTCCACTCTCTGCCTCACGCTCTTAAATCTTAGTGGAGATAGAGGGCAAGAACTATTTATGTTGGCCATGGCCAATGACATCCCAATCACGAAAGAGGGATTGAAAGAAGTACTACTAATTCCACCAGGATAACAATCACAACACCAAAGGATGCCACCAGCTGAAGGATGAGATTGAAGGGCTCATCCGTAGGAGATACCTCAAAAATTTTATCCAAGATGAGGAAAAAATCTTAGTAGAAGATCCACATCATGGAGGAGCCGACGTACAGACAACCACGGCAATCTTTCGATGACTGACCCAACCAGCATGATCTTTGGTGCTATCGATGGCTGGGGGTAGGAGACGAAGTTGGGGCCAAAAATCCTGCCCAGAAGGAGCTAGGCCATGGATCAGGAAAGCAAGCTTCTCTTCTATGGATGATTATTTTTCTTTCTTTTTTTTTGGATAAAGGTGTAGGTAGAGACCGAACTCCCCATACTAATGCCATTATCGTCTCTATGGCAATGGTGGATTATGATGTGAAAACAATAGAAATTCTACTGATATTTTATTTTTTAGGAACCCTCCATAAGTGTGGGGTGGCATTGCCTGAGGGGTGACTCAAGCTAGCCGACACATTGCTGATTAGGACTCCAAGCATTTCTACAACGACTATAACTAAAGCAAAATTGCTGATGACCGTAGGGAATTTGCCTCGATAGGTTACACACTCCTTGAACCTCTCAATGCTCGAGAGACCTTAGTGCATGATGAAATCCCAAGGTGACTTAGACTGGGTGCACCAAAAGCAGTAGCCTCAACGTACCATCCACTTGCTCGAACTTCGATGGGAAGTATGGTCGGAGAGGCTAGAGGGAATCAGGTACTCATTAGACATTGCTTCATGGCCCCAATCCGCAAAAATAAGCCCCAAGCAAAGTTCACCAGATGACAGGATAGACATGCTAGGAGATGAAGTCAAATGCCAAAGCGAACCGATAATTGATGCTAATTTGACAACTAGATGTTCAAGGACTTCTATTCGGAGCTCCATGTCGACCGCCGGCTCACTTCAATAGCACATTCATAGTCCAATGGTGATGCTGAAGATGATGAGGAGAGGGGTTAACCCTCTTGGGATCCTATGCAGGCACTCAACACACGTTATCCACCGACAGATCGAGCCCCACCGAGAGTGTCTTTGGGTCCACTCCGATCAGGATTCTTGGATAAAAATGAGGCAAAGACAAACAATATAGAACTACAATCAGATAGAATAAAGAAGCATTTTATTGATGAAGTGCATACAAATATGTTACAAACCGAACACTCATCGATCGAAGCCCGATTACAAAAAAAATATAAGCTCAAATCCAACAACAAACCAGAGCCGCCCTCAATGCACATGCAGAGCTCTATCAAATCACTCGAGGGTACCCTGGTGATCAATTGTAGGACTCCGCATGTGGGGACAGTGATGACATAGCTCCACCATGATCAAAGGTATGCTATATAGGCAAACACGCCTCCCAAGAGGGCCGTCAAGCTACACCCTCCCGAGGGTAGCATGGCCCTCTAGAGATGACTAATAGCCCCTGATGAGGCATGATACTGAAGAACCTCCAACGATCGCTGCTCCACCTTCATCGCCAGTGTCCCCTGTGCTAAACCAAGAGAGGCACCTTCCAAGGGAGCGTGTTCTCCTTCATGATGCACCTCCAAAGAAGAAGTCAAAGCCACGAGCACTCCAGGAGCAAAACTATTCTAAGAGATGTCCATGACCTCCCCCTAGAAGTCCTGAGCATGAGTTGCCCCTTTCTCCTGCTGTTCATGTCTTGTCTCCAATCTGGTGGCACCTTCTAATACCTCCCAAACCAAAAGTAGATTCCTTAGAATCATATCCTCCAAAAGTGAGAACATTGTCCAACTGCTTAGTGGCGGATGGAGACCCACCTAATCGGAGGAAAGTGTCGACTATCTTGCAATGGTGAGCCAAGCAATGCCACCATGACATCTGGGAGAAGTAGTGGATGGCAGCTTTCGATGCTTAACTCCCCTCCCCCCTCTCCTTCTTTTATAGAGATTATGGTCCTAGCATCACTCCCTGCACCATCTCCCAAAGCAATAGGGGTCGCTATATAAGAGGCGTAGCAGATTGTGCTTTTGGAAGTTGGAGGGAACAGACCTCTTTTTTGGTGAGCCATCAATATCGAAAAATGGTGTGCAGTGAATGATCTAGGGAATATAATCCATCAATGATTGATATTTTGCAAGTTTCCAACAATGAGGATGTCAACATGCCAAGTGTGATATCAAGGTGTCCAAATGAAAGTCTGAGCCATGCTAGTGGGGCTAGAGGACCAGCTCGTTGAAAAGATCATGTATAACTAAGTCCTCAGAATCCCGGCCTCCCTCACCTAAGTCAAAATCTTCATGGACCCACTTCAGAACATCCCTGATGATAGACAGCAGGTCAGCAAGAGTGACCAACCAAAATAGATGTTGAAGTAGGTTGGGTGGACACATCAGTGGGACCCCGAGGGTTCTTGTCAAGTCCTATGAGAGCACTGAACACCCGATGGTTTTGCACTGAAGTCAAAAGTCTGGATAAGCCAAGCACCTGTGTGCGACCATGGTTACAACAATAGCCATCGACATCCTATAAATAATACACGATAATGTAAAATAAGCATAAAAGACTAATTTTATTTGTTAATATTGTTCATTTATAGCAAAAGATGCTGAAGAAAAGGCACTGAGTACAAAAGGATGGAATGATGAATCTTTAGTCCTCATCCAAAGAAAACTCCTAAGTCTCCTCGTTACTATTGCATGGGCAAAGATGGTGAAGTTCCAACTGCAACATCATTAGGGGTGAAGTGGTATGGATATTATCCATTCGATCCATTTTCGTATTTGAATCAATCCAGATATGGATAAAAATTTAAGGATCTAACTAATATCCATATCCATATCCATTAAAAAAATAGATGTGGATATGGGTAGACAACTATCCGATCCGTATCCAAATATCCAAATCTACATGTAATCCTATATAATTTTATATAATATTTATTAATTTTTAAAAATTATACAATCATATAAATATATTATTAACTTGATTTATCATCTATTTAGTAATATTTTTGATTCTATAGTCATAAAGTTTAATTATCTAAGTTATATTAATAATTATATCCATACTTCTAGTATCTAAATTATATTCATATCTATTTAAAATAAATATGAATATAAATTTTTGTATCTAAATAATATCCGTATCCATATTTATATTCATCAAACAAAATAAATATGGATATCATATGCTGGTATCCTATCAGACTTCAGTCCTAAGCATCATGTACCTCAGGTGGGCTTTACAATCTTCAAAGCCCCGAATATAGGTAGAGGCTGTGGCATCGACGATTTGCTCCTTGAACACCATTGAGGACTTGAGGTTCTCAATACAGTGCTCCTAGATCTCGGAGGGGATCCACTGGGAGGAACCCCAGCTGCATCCAAGAGTAGGAGAGGCTTATCCATGTCCGGTAGGAGTGGTCGGACCCTGGCTCCCTAGAGGCGACAGAACCCAAGGAGGCTTTAGAGCTCGGGCGGACGGCTCTGATAGGGAACCCTTGGCTCTCTTCGACTCCTTATGGGCAGTTGCTATCTTTTTCTTCATAACACACTTCATAGATTTTAATGATGGCTTCGTGGCAACCAGATAGAGGAACTAGAAGATCACCAGTGATGATGAAACCTGTCCATGCAGGCGGTCTATCTGTAGACCCCTCGATTGTACAAATTCACCAAGTCGAACTACTAGATCATGTCATCAATTCAGCCACAAGATGGCATCCTTTCGGATTCATTAATCCAAATTTAAGGAACAGCCTGTATTGCTTTGGATTCCGCCATGTTCAACCATGTGGTGGGGAGCCCATTCATCACTGGCAACCATCCTCATGGAAATCCTCCTACACAATACTTTGAGCTCCACTCCTAATAAAGGCAGCCAGATTGGAAGCGACGTGTCACAAATTTCCTAAACTACCCTTCCCAATAAAAGGGTAGTTGTCACACTTCATGGGGCCTGTATGCCATGTTCGCATTAATGCATCTCCTGCAAGGATGTGCTTTTGAGGCATTACGACCTCAATGGGAAACTAACCATGGCACGTGCATTCTTTTGGGCTTCGAGCAGAGCCTCACTTGAAGGTATTCCAACATCGACATGACATTGAAGTACTAATTGACTAATTCAATCATACTGGTGAAGCTTGGGGCCTTGGGGTCAAACCGAAGAGTTCTCTCGCTAGTCCCTCACTACGAGAATGCCCAAATACAAGGTAAATATAAAAAAGTTTAGTTTATTTATTCATGATTTACATTGATAGGTGCCCAAAAGGAGCACCGAATGTTTAATAAGAGAAAAGAAATAAGAAGCAGGGTTTTAATCCTCATCCAAGAAAAATGTCCCAACCTCATTGTCATTGCCATTAGGGTGAAGATGCCAGGTCCAACTTTAGGACCTCTTTCCTCAAGCGGGCCTTACAGTCTTGAAATCCCTGGATATACATGTTAGCGGCAACGATAGTGGCTTCTTCCTTAAAGGGGCCAGAGGACCGATACTCCTCCATACAGCACTCCCAAATGGTGGCCAGGATCCACTGAGAGGAGCTAGAGGAGTTTTCAGCCTCCTTGGGCCATGGATTGTTGAAACCTGATATCACTCTGATACCAAGTATTATGCCTACGACTGCTCGAAGTCATAGCCATAGATCCGATCTCTTATGTGAACCTGGGTGCTAAACCAGAAACATGAAGAAGAAGAAATTAGATGAAGGTGCCTAGGGCTTGAAGTTAGAACCAGAGAGAGAAGAGTTTAAAAAGAAAAGTTCTATATTGATTCCACACTTGTAAAAGTTATAATACTTAGATTTTTATATCCTAGAATTTTTGCTATACCATATAAATCCTAATAAATCCAAACTCTAACTGAAAAACTTCCATAGGCTAACCCAATATATGAAAGCACTCTCTGAGCCCATATACACCCATGCCTCCCATGATCTCATCCCTTGGATTTAAATCCGATCCATATATGAGTTAGCTTCTTTAAGATCTTATAAACCAAGCCTTAAGATCCCTTGGATTAATCCCAATCTAAGATCAAACAAAAAATCCCATCCAGTTCTGTTCTATACTATCGAGCCACCTCTGTTAGAAGTCAAGCTTGCTCGACTGCATCTCGTCTGAACTCTGTCTTTTATCTATCTAAGAGAGCTAGCTCGAATCTATCCTGAGTTGGCTCGATCTCAGCCGGAGTCAGCTCGACTGCATATCCAAGCCAACCCACCTATGTGTCAACCCCTTATCTTGGTTGATTCTTCTCCTGGCTTTGATCCGTTGCTCCATCTTGTGTCCTAGGTCTCCGAAGCACCTATCAAGCCTCTCAAAATCCTCATACCGATCTCCATCTTAGGATAACTCCTATCCTAGTCCTAGGACTACACTTATCCTAGACTCCCTGGAGCCAATATCCTGACTTCTTTCATGGCTTCCCAAGGCTTAGGAGTACCACTAATCCTTACAATCTCTATCTTGGTATGTCCAAGCCTTGGCACACCTGGTAATGTCCCCCTGCACGATCCCATTATCGTTGCATGCCCTGATAGCTTCTTGTGCACACCTTGCCACCACCATTCTTCTTTAGCTACTGAGCTTCCTTTGAGGTCTTTGGGATGACCACCTTCATCGCTGAAGATCTTGGCTTGCTCCTCTGTACCTTCTTAGAAATTATAGGCATCCTTCTGCTTAATAGTTGCATCAACCATCTTGGACTTTTCTGGAGAATTTGCAGCAATCCTATACCGACACTTACTGCATATCTTGACATGGTCTTCTCAAAACTAAGCCTATCCTTCTGCATATGATGCTTCACCTAGAACTGTGCATCTCCGATGCTGGTGCTGGGATATCGGTCCTCCCTCTACATCACTCTACTCTGAACTCATGTCACATCTCCCTCCACCGATGTAGCCACCTCTATCTGGTGCTCCACCTAAAATCATAGTCCTCTTGATGCCATAGAAGCTAACTCTATACCCAAGTCACCTAAGGTCAATCATCCAATGCTGCACTGTTGGGCTTGCCACTGAACCTCAAACATCGTCGCTTCCTCTCCGAACCCTTCACACTCTATGGATCTCTCCGAAATCATCTTGCATACACCGCACCCCATGGGTTCCTCCAAGACTAATAAGAGCTCACCAACTCTTCACTTAGTGATTAAAATGATGGAATCCTTATCTCTCTTTTCTTCTCCCTTGCATTTCTTTCAAAGTGGACACTCTCACTTAAAGTGCCCTGCTTCACCACACTTGAAGCAATTCTTGGATTCTTTGCTGCTCCTTTGCTCATCCTTCTTCTTTTCTTTTTTTGATCTCTCTAAAACCATGAGACCCTCCTAGAAGATCTTTCTCTTCATCATCCATTTTCACTGCTCATTGGATCTTAGCACTGATATGATCTTCTCGTACACCAGTGTCTCCTTACCATACAGCAACATCATCACCAATGGATTGAAGCTCTTGGGCAGCAAACATAGCAACAATAAACTCTTATCCTCTTCTTCAAGATCCACCTCAATTTTGAGCAAGTTCATGTTCATCCAGTCGAACCGCTGAATATGACTTACAACATCCTCGCCCTCCTACATCCGAAGGTTGTACAGTTGCTTCTTCAGCATCAACTTATTGTATATGTTCTTTTTCATATATAACTGGCATAATCTTGACCATAAATCCTTGGATGTCATCTCCTCCAACATGCCATACAGCACCTCATCTGCCAGATAAGTTTTAATCATGGCACGCGCCCTTTTCTCCAAGGACATCCACATCTTGTCTGTCATCTCCTCTGACCTATCCTCTAAGATTGAATCTAACCCCATCTATATTGATTTCATCCTTATAAAAGTTACAATACTTGAGTTTTTATATCCTAGAATTTTTACTATACCACATAAATTCTAAGAAATCCAAATTCCAACTAAAAAAATCTCCTAGGCTAACCTAATACATGAAAGCACTCACCGAGCCCATGTATACCCATGTCTTCCATGCTCTCATCCTCTGGATCTAAATCCAATCCATACATGAGTTAGCCCCCTTAAGATCATATAAATCAGGTCTTAAGATCCATTAGATTAATCACAATCTAAGACCAAATAGAATATCTCATCCAGTTCTATTTGCCACTATCGAGTAGGCTCTGTTAGAAGTCAAGTTGGCATAACTACATCTCATCCGAATTCTATCTTCTATCTGCCTGAGAGAGCCAGCTCGAATCCATCTCAAGTCGGCTCGATCTCGGTCCGAGCTAGCTCAACTGCATATCCGAGCCAACTCACCTCTGTGCCAGTCCCTTATCTTGATTGATTCTTCTCCTGGCTCTGATCTTTTACTCTACCTTATGTTTCAGATCTCTGGAGTACCTACCAAGCCCCTTAAGATTCTCACACCTGAACTTCAAGCCCGTGCAGGGCTACATGCCACCTCCATCCTAGGACAACTTCAGTCCTAGCCTTAAGACCACACATGTCTTAGACTTTTTGGAGCCAACACCCTAGCTCCTCTCATGGTCTCCCAAGACTTGGGAGCACCACTAATCCTTACATGGATCCCATGGCTAGCCTTGGGTGAATGATAATTATCATAAATTACTAAATAAAAGTATTAAATAATATAATAGTTAATATTTATTTAAAATAAAATTGATATTTTTATAGAAAAGAAGCCATCAATATGAAGAGCTTGATTTATGGGTTCAAATAGATTAAATTTTATATAAATCAGAGCTAAATTAAAAAAGTTATGGAGGCCAGAAGTTAAAAAAAAATGGACTGGCTGAATCAGTCAGTCCAGCAAAAACCAGTCCAGCGCCTGGCTTAGATCGACAGTGGTCCAGCAAACCTAGTCGGCAGCACCAGCCCACATGCATCTGAAAAAAAGCCCGGCCAAGTTTCATTGTTCAACAAACGTCAGTGTGACGTCATTCTACCATGCAATCCATGGTGGACCATGTGCTAACTCAGAACACCTAGACCCTTAAAGGGTCTACAAAAAATTCCAAATGGCTCAGGAGGCTATTATCATCATTTCACCTAGCATGTCGCGCTCTGGTTGGTCACAGTCTTCGGCAAGCCCGATCTATAGGGTCCAGCAGCATAGTTTGGCACGATCTAATGGCTGATGTCTCTCTCAGTCAGCATCTAATGGTTGATTATTTCCCTAACTTGATTTAAGATGCCATGTTTCATCAAGCGCCATCCAATGGTTGGGAATCAAGCCAGTAAAGATCCGACGATGGAGATGAATTTCGATCATGATCAGGCATTCCTAGGCAATCTTTAAGTGAGATTCGATGACCCAAAAGCATCCTAAGACTCGATCCAACCACCTGAAATGAATCCAACTTGATCTACACTTTTAATAAGAGTTTTTGGGCAATTTTCGGACTGATTGATCTCCATCTAATAGCTAGAAATTCAAGCGATGATAGATTTCAATCAAAACTCAAATAAGACTCTAGAAAAGACTGCACAAGCCCTAATCTCTTCTTTTATTTAATCTCTGCTCATGCTAGAAAGCACATAACATTAGATCCCTCCCCTATGAAGGAAAGAGAGCCCCCTGTGGGAGAACTTAGCCTCTCAAAACCTCTCCTTCTCTCTCTCCCTTCTCTTCTTTTCTTCTTTCATTTTCTTTTCTTTTGTTTTTATCTAGGAGATTCTAATATGCCAGAAGCTAGTAAGATCAAATCTATGTACGGCTAGAGGTCTCATGTCTAGAAGAGTAAGAAAAAGTCTTCCAAGCATGAGAGTTTGTAATTTGAACCTTATCTTTCTTTGGACAATAAAATTTCTTCATCTTTTACATATCTTTCTTATTTATATTTTAATATTAAATTTCTTAAAATTTATATCTAAAAAGATAGATCATGATCATGCTAAATTGTAAGATTTATGCTTTAATATTTAATTTCTTATAATTTATACTTAAGGAGATAGATCGTGATCGTAGATAGATACGATCTGTGCTTAGATTAGGATGAATTATAAAAATTAATTAGAATTATATTTATGTTCTTTGATTATATGATCTAAATAGTCGATGTCTTTGAGATAGGTTATGATCACGTTAGATATGGTCCATGCTCGATAGAATAGATTATGTTAGAATCAGATCAAGAAAATATACATCTTATAAGATTGCACGTTAACAATAGAAAGATTGTATGAACCAATTATAAACTTGAATATTAAAAGATGAAACTAAAATTCTAGACAACTTCTTTTCTCTAATTAATTCTTAAATTCTAATTATTTATTTTTTAAATTTAATTTACTAAATTTAAATTAATTCTCTTTAATTTACTACTTTAAGTTTCTGCTTTAGAGATTAATTTAAAATTTTAATTTTTTTAATTAAATTAAATATAACTCAATCTCTAATTTCTAAAAAAATCAACATCCGACTCACCACTTTCTACTTAATAGTAAAATTGGATTTAATTTTTATTTGATGTGATAACGATAAGCAATCAAATTTTTGGCATCATTACCGAGGATTGTAGCATGGTTGCTTTAATAAAAAAATTAAAATAAAATTAAAATAAAAAATTTAATTAATTTTTTATTTATTGCTTTATATGCTTTACTATTTTATTTATTTTACTACTCACTTTAATTTATTGCCTTATTTATTTTACTACTTTATTTTTCTATTATATAGTTACGTTATATTGCTTCATTTATTTATTTATTTTACTATTTTATATTTTTAGTTTATTATTTACTATTTTTCTACTTTTGCTTTTCATATTTATTTTACTAATCAATAATTTATTTTTTATTATTCTTTAATTTAATTTAATTTCTTAATTACTTATTATTTATGCTTTCTTTAAATTTTTGCTTTATTTTACTTTTCATATATGGTTTATTAATTACTTTCTAGCTAGAGTATCTTAATTGCATAGTTAAATAATTATCTTATTTTATATAATTAATTTACTACTTAGAATAAATTATTATCTTAAAAAATTGATTTAATTTCTTAGGTTATTTAGTTATTTTTTAAGTCTAGTATAATTTACTTTCTAATTAGCTAGATTCTCTAAATTAGTTTAGATAAAATCTAACATAATTAATCTAATTAAATTAATTAAAATCTACTTTTTATTTATCTTGCTTTACATAATCTAATATAATAAAAAAATAAATACACCTCATAACACTTAATTAATTTAGAAAAACTAATTAAACCTTAAAAGAAATCAACCTATTTGGACATCTTATTTTGTTTGTATTGCATATTCATAATACACTTTAAGGGTACAATCCATTTAACACTACTATAGAAATGAGCCACGACAGCAGTTTGTAATCGTTGTCATAGCCCAAAAAATCGCTGCTATAGGATATGACAGTGGTTAGCTAACCGCTACCACTGCAGCCATCGTCGTAGATCTATGGCAGCGATTGTTATAGTGGTTATAGAAATCACTGCCATAGGCTTGTCTATGGCAGTGGTTATAGAACCACTGTAATAGATCGATCTATGGTAGTGGTTATAAAACTACTGCCATAGGCTTATCTATGAAAGTGATTACATAACCGCTGCCATAGATCTAATGTAGTGGATGACACATTGCCTACGGTAGCATTGGCACGTCTATGGCAGCAGTTGTAAAACCACTATCAAAGCTTCTGAATAATTAAAAAAATAAAAAAAAATTAATTTTTATTTATTTTATCTGATAAATGCAGAGACATATAATGCATAAAAATATTTTTAAAATACTTAAATTTTGTTATTGAATAAAATTTATTACAATATTTTAAAAAAAATATATCAAAAGTTTCTTAAATCTACATCATTATCGTCCCCGGAAGATGGAGCATGAGCTGGAGCCAGAGCTAGAGGAGCTAGAGCTGGAATGTGCACCAACATATCCTCAAAGTCCATAAAGGCACCTTCAAAATGCGCACTGAGCATCGACACCATGTCTCTCACGATGTCCTTCAGATGAGATGCACGCTACTCAGCCCGATCTATCCACATCGCAGCATGATTTGCCCATGCCAACGCCGCCTCAAGCTTCTCCCAATTGACAATACCAGAAGCCTATGAAGAGATGCTCACCTCTGACCAATAGCTGATCGGCGTATGTCCGAGCTTGCATCGAATTCTCCCAGAGTGCTCAGGCCCTAAGACTTGAGATAGATGGTCATGGAGGCCAGAGGTATCCGGACTCTCGCTCACGAGCGCATCTAATTGATCCTATAATTATAAATACAAATAAAATTTTATAAAAAATATTATAATACTAATCATATATACTAATATATTTAATACTTATAAAAATTCTTTCGATCACGGCATTCATCGACCTGCCCTTCTTATCTGTATGATTTGATCGAAAGATCTCGCTACGATTGGGCATCACTCCATCTCTCATCAACTATAACAATAGATCAATTTATCAAAAATATAAAAAAAAATTAATTTATCTAGTAAGATTTAGAATTCATTACCTCTCTATGCACACGACTAACCATAAACTCATGGCTGAGAGTGTGCTTATACTCTTGGACTGTCCGGTTCTTCCGATTCTGATGAAAGATAACCTAACAAGTATTTAAATAAATAATAAATATTTAAAAAATATTTAAATATAATTTTAAGTATATTAAAAAATTTAAAAGTTAGCAATTTTATCTTGAACTCTTGACTCCTCCAATGTATAACCATCATCTCCCACTGACTCAGAGGACAGTCCTGTATCAAGAAACAAGCTCCTCTAGAGTGTCTCGTCGGTGCTCGAGCCATCCTCTATGGAGCTTGACCTTGTAGCCCCGGTATAACTCCTCGATCTTCTTCAATCGGGCATCTCGAGCCCTCTCGTGATCAGAAAAGTCATACCTCCTCTGCACAAAGTTATCAAAAGTCAGTTACAAAATTATTCTAATCATAGTGTAAACATATAAAATGCATAAATATAATTAAGATGTACTTACCCATATCTCCTTCCACACCCGATCTCTGATAATATCATCCATCAATCATCAGTCTCTGAGCTCTATAGAAATAATGTCTGACTGCCTCACAAGCACTCCAAAAAAGGAATACATCTTTCATGCGGTCTTCCATACTGGCCTCCCCTCCGAATCATACTGTACCATCATCTAATGCTGACGGTTTCATACATGCACCATCATGTGGGACCACGAAATATCCTATTGGATGATGCACCTGCAATGAAAATATATTATATAAATATATAAGTATATAAATACTATATAAAAATAAATAAATAATATAATAAAAACATACACTTAAATATTGGTGGAGTAGTATGTGTTGAAGATGTAGGTGACGGTAGAGGCTCAGATATCGGTAGAGTACTAGATGCTGTCGGTGGAGTAGATGCCGACGGTGGAGGTCCCTAAGCAGCCAATGTGAAGGTGGATTGAGTATGCTCTGACTGCTCCTCAGATGCTGAACTCCGCGTAACTTGTCGAGAGCTAGGGATGAAAGCTAAATGGTGTTTTAATACCATCGTGACCTGCAACGTTAATGAACATTAACCAATATAACATGTTGATCAATAATCAAAGATATGCTTAGGTACCATCCATATAATTACATATAAATATATGTATGCCAAAGATTATGTACACTAATCAATTGACGGATCTATCATTATATAATGCAATAAACAAAAGCAATAAGGCGGAGGTTCTCTTAGCAGTCGGGGGTTCTCTTAGCGGTCGGCACGGCCTATGGCATAGCCTATCAGCACGGCACGATCTAAGGCACAAACTACCGACATGGCATGGCCTACTGACATAGCACGGCACGGTACGGCATGGCACAGCCTATCGACACAGCACGGTCCAAGGCATGGCATGGCACGATCTACCGATATGGCCCACGGCATGGCATGGCACGGCCTACCGGCACGGTTCAGATGCAGAGCTCCACGTAGTCATTCGATGGATGGGGTTTGCAACCTCTAGAGAATAAATTTAATATTTTGAACAATAATATTAGCAACACATCAATAAATAGACTCTAATAATTTATACCATAATGTTGAAGTCATCGTCTAGTGGCATCTACAATATGGACATCACCATTGCTCCTGATAAATATGTCTGGAACCTCGATAGTATCAGATAAGTTTTGTCCTAGAAGAGCATTTTGCATGCATGGTCCAACATCATCATCAACTTTGGTATCATCAAAAATATGTCTAGGCACCATCTTCACAACAACATCCCATTAAGGCTCTAAGGGATTACTAATGTAGAAGACTTGACTAGCTTGGGAGGCAAGTATATACGGTTCTTCAGTGCGAAGATGATATTGCATGTTAATGAGAGTAAAATCACACTCATCAGTCTTCATCCTAGACTATGATAATTTATCAAACCAATCATACTTCATCAACGCAATCCTTTCTTTAGAATAATAGTCCAAGATGACTATCTTCTCCACCATGCCATAATAGTTCAAATCCTCCGTACGAGGCTATCAATCCCTCAAGCTAGTATAACACCCAGTGGTGGCATTCAACATGATACCACTATTTTGTGTTGCCATATTTACGGACATGCTATGAATATTAAACTTGTAGCCATTGATGATAAGCTATTTATACTCACGCATGGTATGATTAGGGCCCATTGAAAGAGCACGCACTTCAGGACTCACATCACTGAGTGGCAATCTCCACACCTAATAAGGAGATGACATCTAATTAGTAAACATGTTCAAATAAGTTGTATAAGGAAAGAATATATAATCGCTTACATGATCTTTAAATCATTCAGAAAATTCTTTGCTGTGTATTTTCTCTTTCTTCCGTATACTTAAAGCATCATATTTTACTCTTATAATCTTCTTGTGTTTGCTGCATGCACAAAGAATACATTTAGATATAATTAAATATTTTTTTAATTATTATAAAATAAATAAGATTGAGTGACTCATCTTATGTACGACTCAATGACATCATAGTTGAAGAGCACGTAGCGGTATGCCTTATCCATTTTCTCAATGCTTAAATTAGTAAGGTGGTATGAAGTGGAAAGTCCACCTGACTATGGAATGGACTCAAATGCAGGTTCAATTAGCTCATACTGATCATCCTGATTCCTTATTGGCCGATTACGATGTGTCTCGAGCTTGTTTAAGTATATAGTACAAAAATTCATACACTCTTGATCCAAATAACCTCTACTATAGATCCCTCCGAGCGATTCATATTTCTTACATAAGATTTTAGAGTTTGAATATTCCTCTCAGTAAGATACATCAGCGATTCATATTTCTTACATAAGATTTTAAAATTTGAATATTCCTCTCAGTAAGATACATCCATCGGCAGAATACTAGGCCTCCAAGTGCAACTTCTTCCATAAGGTGCATGGTAAGATGTATCATAATCGTAAAAAATGATGATAGAAATATCTTCTCCAGATCACATAATATAGTTACCGCCCTTACCTTCATTTTCTTCACGTCTTTCTTAAGCAACCTCTTTGCACAAATATCTCTGTAAAAATTACAAAGACGAAAAACAGTCATTTTGATATTTTTTAGAAACATACGGTGAATAGCTATTGAGATTAATTTCTGCATCAGCATATGATAATCATGAGTCTTCAATCCCTCAAGTTTGACATCCTTATTATTCACACACTTTGATATATTGCTTGAATATCCATCAGGGATCTTTATATTCTCCAACACATGAAAAAATGTGGACCGTTCGGAGGCATTCATAACATAGCATACGTTCTCTCCCTGCCGACTCTGGATGGAGTGATCTCCTAATACCTCATTCTTTCAAGTCAAATCGAGAATTCAAGTCATCCTTAGTCTTATCTTTGATATTTAAGATTATTGCCAATAGGAGCTCGCATACATTTTTTTTAATATGCATTACATCTAAGCAATGGCGCAATAAGTTTGTCTCCCAATATGGCAAGCCAAAGAAGATGCTTTTTTTCCTCCAATTGAAGTGTGTATCATCTTTCTTTGATCGATGCTTCTTCTTTTTACCACCAATTGGATCATCTTTTCCAAATTCAACATTAAAACCATCCAACTCTCTAAGTACATCACTTCCAAACATCCGGCTAGGCGCCTCACTTTCTTCAATAGTGCCATCGAAGGAGCGTACATCCCTTCTGTATGGATGGTTTCGATGGAGAAAACATTGATGCTCCATATATCTAAAGCTCCTTCGATGTGTCAACCATCTAGATTGGATATCTTTTTCACAAATCGACCATGCTAGCTCACCTTTGGTGCTCCAACCCGACATTAGGGCATAGGCTGAAAAATCATTTATTGTCCACCAAAGCACTGCACGCATGGAGAATGACTCATTCAACAAAGCATCAAAAATTGAAACATCTTGAATGCTCCATAACTATTTTAGCTTGGCAATAAGAAGCTACAAATAAACATCAGTATCATTACCTACCTTCATCGATCTAGGGATGAGCACTGTCATGAAAGCAAAGAATTTTTTCATACACATCCACGGTGGAAGGTTGTAAACATGAATAAATACTGGCCATACACTATGGACGGTATTCATATGCTTGAATGAGTTGAAATCATCGTACGATAAATCCAACCTCACATTACGTATCTCATATACGAAGTCAGGATGTAATTCATTAAACTTCTGCCATGCCTCTCCATCGATTGGATGCCTCAATGCATCATCTTTTATTCGGTTCTCTTCATGTCATCTCATGTCCTTCGATATCCTTATCAATATAAATAACTTTTGTAGTCTTGGAATCAAAGAAAAGTACCACATCAACTTTTGAGGTACATGAGTCGATGTACCATTTTTATTCTATTTTCATCTATACACACCGCACCTCATGCACTCATTTTGATTGACATCTTCCTCCTAATAGAGCATGCAATCATTGGGACATGCATGTATCTTGGTGTAAGCAAAGTTCAGCTATTCAATAATCTTCGATGCCTTATAATTATTCTTCGAAATTTATGCATCGTTCGAAAGAATGTCTCCTAAAAGCTCTAATATGTAGTTCACTCCATTATTACTGAACCCATTGAAATATTTTACATGATACAACCGGATTAAGAACTTCAGCTTTGCCATCTTTTCACATCCAGGATATAACGAAATATTAGCATCCTTCATTAACTTACGGACCTTCTTTACATCCTCACTATTTATCATTCCACCAACCATAGAATCAGGCATGGACGTAGATGCACCATCATTATGGCCAATAAACGAAAAAATATCACGAACTATTTGTTCCACTCCCCCATCATATTGATCGCCTCCTTGTGGTCTACCCTTATCATGTTGGTTCCAATAAATTTCATAATCAACTTTAAAGCTATAAATAGTGAGATGATCATTTATATCTTGACGAGGTAGCCACGGTCCATCCATACACTTTTTACAAGGATATTGGATCAATTCATGGTCCCAAAATTTTTCTATAGCAAAATCAAAAAAAATTTAAAGTTCAGTCTCATATTCTAGCGAGAGCCTACTAAACTTCATCCATCCCTTATCCATTTCAAAGATGATGATACTATAATTAAATCATTTATAGAACTTAAATTATATACTAATACATTATAAATAAATATGCAATAAATGCATCCTATCATCAACTAATAGGTAAAAATAGGTCCTATCTCATTCAGAAATTACATTAATTCTATAGGTTCAATACAGTAATCAAACGATATGCAATAGGAATTGAATAAAATTTTGGTAGCATTTTTTTTTTATTCTCTCATGTAGGGAGAACAAAAGAAAATTACTATCCAAAATTTTATTTGAAATTCTTAGCATACCATTTGATTACTGCAACTACCAATAGAATTATCTATAATTTTTAAACCATCTAAATTAGATAATCAATTAATCATTATACATAATTCTCTCATCTGTACAATTACATATAATTGTATGGATATTGAAAATTATGTACACTAATCAGTTGACGGATCTATCGTTATGCAATGCAATAAACAAAAACAACAAGATATAAATATCCAAAAATTATTATCCAATAAATTCTACAACATGAATTACATTCATAAATAATTAAGGATGAGCAACAACCATAGATCTGATCTCTTGCGCAAATCTGGATGTTAATCTAGAAACCTAAAAGAAGAACGAAGTAGATGATGGTGGCACCTTAGGGCTTAATGTTGGAACTTTAGAGAGACATATCAAATTCTGTTTGCACCCATCGAGCCGACTCGCTTAGAATCCGAGCTAGCTCCGTGCGTGAGACAACCAGCTCCATGCCTAAGACATTCAACTCGGGTCCTCCCCCAGCCAGCTCGATCTCGACCCGAGCTGGCTCGACTGCGTATCCAAGTCGACTCGACTATGTGCCATCCCTTATTCTTGGTTGTCTCCGCCCTTCCCTCATCTTTTCGACTGTTTGTCTTCCACTCAATCTCCATCATCGACGAGGCAGGACCCCCTCCCTGATCTCTCTCTCTCCCTCTCTCGATCTCCCTCTCTCTCTCTCTCTCGATCTCATCCCTCATTGACAAGGCTGGACCCCCTCCATCCCTCTCTCCCTCTCTTGATCTCCCTCGTCGATGATGATGGTGAGGCCGAACACCTCCCTCCCTCTCTTACTCTCTCGATCTCTCTCGCCAGCGAGGCCGAACCCCCTCTCTCCCTCTCTCTCTCTCGATCTCCCTCACCGACGATGGCGGTGGGGCCGAACCCCCTCCCTCCCTCTCTTCCTCTCCCTTTCTTAGTTTCGAATCCCAAAATCAGGTCCAGATATCCAAGATCCATTAGGATCTGAGTCTGATACTTCAAGTATGGACCCGTTGGGTATTCGAATTCGGATCTGGTATCAGTAATTAAAATTGAATTTGGATCTGAATATCCAGGTTTCAACCCAAATCTGATTCGTTGATAGGTTCAGTCCAGTGATTAATAAATAATACTATAAAATTAAAATAAAAAATATACCTATGACTATAGAGAGGGGGTTGCATCGAAAGCTCCGAGAGTCACCGACGATGGCGCTAGAGGAAGATGACGATGCTAGACATAACCTATAAAATAATAGCAAGATAGTGAGATAGAGAGAGAAGAGAGAGAAAGAGAAAGAGAAAAGAGAGAGAGGGAGAGGGGGTCTGGAGGGGTACTGTGACAAGGAGGCCAGGGGATGGGGAGGGCAGGGGTGGACGGTCAGGGATGGGAGGGCAGGGGTGGTGGTGGTCGGGATGGGGAGGGCAAGGGGTGGCGGGTGATCGAGGATGGGGAGGGTGGGGGTGCGGTCGGGGATGGGAAGGGCGGGAGCCGAGCGATCGAGGAGGGCAAGGGGTGGGTGGTCGAGGATGGGAAGGGCAAGGGCGGTGGTGGCCGGGGATGGGGAGGACGAGCGGTGGGCAGTCGGGGATGGAGAGTGCGGGGGGCGGATGGCGACAATCGAGGATGGGGAGGGCGGGGGGTGGGCAGTCGTGACTGGAGATGGGTGGAGTCTCACCGACGATGGAGAGGAGAGGAAAAAGAGAGAGCACATGGAAGGAAAGAAAAATTGGAGATTTTTAATCTAACCTATGGCAGTGGTTATCGAACCACCGTCATAGATCTATGGCAGCGGTTATGGTAAACGATAGCGATTATCAAACCGCTGTTGTAGATCTATGGCGGCGGTTATGGTAAATGGCAGTGTTTATAATCACTGCCATAGATCTATAGCAGCGATTTTTAGTAACCGTTGCCATAGATTGAAAATAAATTTTTTTATTTTTTTAAAATATTATATAATTTTAAAATTTAATGCTCATCTTCATCATTCATTATCTAAATAATTATCATTAGAGTATCATCATAAAAGATCATCTCGACCGATGGCTCTAGCTTCATCGATCAGAAAAATTTAATTTCGACGATCATGAATGATGATGTGATGATTGATAGATGGAGACCTTCAATCGGTTCAAAAATCTATAATGATGATCTCGATAATATTTATAGCATACTATCAAAATTTTACTTCAATTAGATATCGTTATCATGGTCAATTTAGTATGGAATGATTTCGGCCGTTAAATTAAAAATAAGCAATCAAAAGACTAAACGACGTCCGATTATAAGATAATTTTTTAGTTAAATAATTTTTACTATAATTTTAATTATTTTATATGATGATGATAGTAAAATTCAAATTATTTTTGTATGAACTATTCACATTAAGCAGATATTGTAAAAGCACGAATATATATATAAAACAACCAACGAAGTTTAAGAATAGTTATCAGGCGACATATAGTTTTAGATCGTTCTTAGTCTCACGAGTTGAATTTTATAATCACCACCATAAAAAATGATTAAAGTAGTAGCCAAGATCATTTATACAAAAAATATCTCATAATCGGATATTGTCTGATCCTTTGATCACTCGTTTATCATTTAACGATCGAAATTAACCTATATTAAATTAACCAAGATAACGATATCCGATTGAAGTGAAACTTTGATAGTACACTTCAAACATAATTGAGATCATCGTTGTAGATTTTTAGACCTATCAAAAGTCTTCATTTATCAGATCATTGCATCGTCGTTCATGATCGTCGAAATCAAAATTTTCTGATCGATGAAGCTAGGACTATCAGATCGAGGTGATCTTTTATGACGATACTCTAATGATAATTATTTAAATAATGAACGATGAAGATGGACATTAAATTTTAAAATTATATATTATTTAATAAAAAATAAAAAAAATATATTATAGTGGTAACAAATAATTGCTGCTATAGATTCGACATATGGTAGCGGTTATAAGGAACCACTGTTATAGGTCGGACCTATAGCAGCGGTTCCTTATAACCACTATCGTAGACTCTATTGCTGCAGTTTCAAAAATCACTATCATAGTGTATACTACCGTAGGATCTTTTTGTAGTAGTGAAATAAGATACGATGAGAATTTGATCACTTTCTTAGCCCACAAACCACCATCCTTCATATTGCATTGATCTAGATTTTAAATTAAAATCAATTAGGCATTGGCCCTTAAGGATATTCGAGCTCATTATGACAAGAAATCCTAAGAGTTGGACCAGATTAGGGTTAGTCAGTTTGACTGATGTCTAGGTAAGTAGTTTCAGAGACTATATCCCAAAAAAAGATGGTTACTTAATTGGTTCCATTAGCTTATCTGACCAAGATAATTGGTATCTAAGAAAAGCAACGAGGGGACTCCCACCAATCTTATACTTACCTGACCAGTTGAGTGGCTAATTCCTTATCTAAAGGGCTTAAAGGTGATCTTGATAGTTAGGAGTTATCTAGATCTAGATTAATCCTAGGATAGAGAGTCCATGCTTGTCTAACTTATTTATCTTTATAATTCAAATTTTAATTAAAATACTCTCCTCTATCATCCTTAGATCTAGAATCCTCTAGGCTCTCATCTTTAGAATTCTCTCTTCTCATCTTCTTTCTTATTCTATAAGATATAATATAATAATAATCAAATATTGATTTTTATGCTGAGTTGTGCCATAGATTAGATCATTTAGAAGTCAATAGAAATCCTTCATATCCATCTTTTTTCCTACACAACAAGTTTGTGAAATTTATTCGACCCCTACCCACTATGCAAGTGAATGCCCATACTAATTTACTAAGTATGTGTATGAGCAAGTTTATAAAGATCAAATCCAAATGACCTACAGATCAAAAAATAATTCATACTTTAACACCTACAATCTTTGTTAGGGGGCTCAACCAAATTTTTCATGGCAATCACAACCAGTGGTTGCCCCGGTGCCACAAGAATCCACATTTATCGATGCATCTTATTATGATATGCCCTACCTGCATTATCAATCTTCTCCAAATAATGATAAGTCAACTTCTGAAGAGAAGATTCAGTGAACATTAAATGAGTTAGAACTCAATAATCAAACTTTACAACAAACCTATCACTCTTGTATGCAAACCTTTAAAGAACTAGAGAAACAAGTACTTACATTCAAATAGCAAGAGGAAAGAAAGTTGCCCAACCCGCCCGAGAGTGACCCAGAGGGACTATATATGGCTAAAAATTATAATATTCCAGAAGCTTTTTCTGAACAATCAATTAAAATTCTCAAAAATAATATGATCATAAAACAACCCTACATAATTAAAAAGATCCTATTAGACCATATAACGAAGGCAGCAAAATATAGAAAAAACCAGAATGGTAGGATGAACCAATTCCATCACCTTACTTACCTATGCATCCATTCCCAAGTGCCTTAGAATCATCCAATTCTTTTAACGGGAAGAGAGGACCAATTGATAAGATGATAGAATTAGTAGAGACTTTCCAAGAACCACAAGTGAATAACACACTAGAGGAAGCTTCACCCATAATTCTTCCTCAAAATTTATTAAATTCCTATTTGGCCCATTATGAGGTGGATGATTTTGATGATGATGGATACAATATAGAAATAAATGATCAAATAAATACATCCTATCTAAAAATCATCCCACTATGGATTGAAAAACTTGAGCCACCACCTAGCCCACTAATAGCTTCCTTGTTAGAACCACCAACTGACCTAAAATTGAAATCACTTCTTGATATACCTATAGACACACTACCAATGATACCCAGGAAGATTAACTTATAGGTATTCTAAAAGTACATAAAGAAGTTGTTGGATGGGATATTACTGATATGAGGGATAACGATTTTATGAATAATTTTTCTATATTTGGCATTACTTTTGAGGATGGCCTCCAAAATTTATCAATAATATTAAAATGATGTATAGAGGCTAATTTAAAATTAATTTGAAAAAAGTGCCATGATCAGAAAGAGTTGATGTCAAAACACATTATACCTAAGAAAGAAAGTAGGATAGATCAAGTTATAATTGAAGAAATTCCTAAACCACCACTCCCGATTTTAGCCCATCAAATGCAATCCCTTCCTGGTCATTATAAAAGTTATAGAATTTGGTATACACTACCACAAAAAAGGGTTACAATAGCGATTCGTAATCGCTATCGTAGCCTAAAAATTCGCTGCCATGGGCTATGGCAGTGGTTTTCTAACCACTGCTACTGCGGTCGTCGCCGTAGCTCTATGACAGTGGTTGTTGTAGCAATTATTTGAATCGCTGTTAAAAATAGCCTATTACAGCAGTTTATAAATCGCTGCAATAGATCGATCTATACCAGCGGTTATATAATGCTATCATAGTTAATCTATAGCAGCGGTTACATAACTACTGTCATAGATAATCTATAGCGGATAGCCTATTACAGTGGTTTATAAATCACTGCAATAGATCGATCTATACCAACGGTTATGTAACGCTGTCATAGTTAATCTATAATAGTGGTTACATAATCGCTGCCATAGATAATCTATAGCAGTGATTTCTTAACCGCTGCCATAGGTCTAATGTAGCGGTTGACACCATTTGCATCAAAGACCTATGACAGCGGTTGGCATGGATATGACAGCGGTTATAAAATCGCTATCGTAGATCTTAAATAATTTTTTAAAAAATTATTTTTTTATATATTTTATCTGATAAATATAGATATATAACATAAAAAAATAAAATAAATATAAAAATTATTCTAAAATACTAAAATTTTATTACTGAATAAAATTTATTATAATATTTTTTAAAAAAAATAAAATACATCAAAAGTCTCCTAAATCTACATCAACGTCGTCGTCATCGAAAGTCGGAGCCAGAGTTGGAGCTGGAGTCGGAACTGAAGCTAGAGTCAGAGTTGAAGCTGGAGCTGGAATGCGGACCAACATATCCTTAAAGTTTGTGATTTCAAAATACGCACTGAGCATCGACATCATGTCTCTCATGATGCCCTCCAGATGATATGCGCGCTTCTCAACCTGATCTGCCCACATCGCAACATGATCTGCCCGTGCCAATGCCTCCTCAAGCTTCTTCTAGCTGACGACATCAAAAGTCTATGAGGAGATGCTCATCTCAGATCATTAGCTCATCGACATGTGTCCAGGCCTGCATCGGATCCTCCTAGAGTGCTCAGGCCCCAAGATCTGAGACAGATGGTCATGGGGCCCAAAGGTATCTAGGCCCTCGCTCGTGAGCGTATCTAACTGATCCTATAAATATAAATTAAAATAAAATTTTATAAAAAATACTATAATATTAATCGTATATACTAATATATTTAATACTTACAAAAATATGTTTGATCGCGGCGTTCATCAGTATGCCTGTCTTGTCCGTGCGATTGAATTGAAAGATCTCGCTATGGCTGGACATCACTCCATCTCTCATTAACTATAACAAAGAATAAATTTATCAAAAAGATGATAAAAAATATGAATTTAATTTATCTAGTAAGATTTAGAATTAATTACCTCTCTATGCACATGACTGGCCATAGACTCGCGGCCTAGAGTGTGCGTATACTCTTGAGCTGTACGATTCTTTTGATTCTGATGAAAGATAGCCTAACAAGTATTTAAATAAATAATAAATATTTAAATAATATTTAAATAAAATTTTAAGTATATTGAAAAATTCAAAAGTTAGGAATTTTACCTCAAACTCCTGGCTCCTCCAGTGTCTAACCATCCTCTCCCACTGACTCGAAGGACAATCCTGTATCCAGAAAATAAGCTCCTTTAGAGTATCTCATCGATTCTCGAGCCATCCTCTATGGAGCTTGACCTTGTAACCCCGGTATAACTTTTCGAGCTTCTTCGATCGGGCATCTCGAGCCCTTTCGTGATCGAAAAAATCGTACCTTCTCTGCATAAATTTATCAAAAATCAGTTATAAAATTATTCTAATCAAACATATGTAGTGTAAATATATAAAATGCATAAATATGACTAAGATACACGTACTTACTCATATCTCCTTCCATACCTGATCTCTGATGGCAGCATCCATCAAATGTCAATCTCTAGGCTCTATGGAAATTATGTCTGACTGCCTTACCAGCACTCCAAAAAAGGAATGCATCTTCCATGTGGTCTCCCCTACCGACCTTCCCTCCGTATCGTAATAGATCATCACCTGATGCTAGCGGTTCCACACGTGTGTCATACGTATGGGATCGCAAAATATCCAACTGGATGATGCACCTGCAATGCAAATATATTATGCAAATATATAAGTATATAAATATTATATAAAAAATAAAGTTGTGCTAATATAATAAAAATATATACTTAGATGCTTGCATAGTAGCATGTGCCTCAAATATGAGTGACGGTAGAGGCTCAGCTGTCGATGGAGTAGATGCCATCGGTGGAGTAGATGCCAACAGTGGAGGTCCCTGAGCAGCCGATGCCAAGATGGACGGAGTATGCTCTGACTGCTCCTCGGATGCTAAACTACGTATAACCCACCGAGAGGCAGGGATGAAAGCTAGATGACATTTCGGTGCCATCGTAACCTGCAACGTTAATGAACATTAATTAATATAACATGTTGAATAATAATATTAGTATAGCATCAATAAATAGTCTCTAATATGTACATTAATCAATTGATGGGTCTATCGTTATGCAATGTAATAAATAAAAGCAACATGATATAAACATCCAGAAAATATTATGCAATAAATTCTACAACATGAATTATATTCATAAATAATTAAGGATGAGCAATAATCGTAGATCCAATCTCTTGCGCGAACCTTGGTATTAATCCAGAAACCTGAAAGAAGAACAAAGTAGATGATGGTGGCACCTTAGGACTTAAAGTTGGAATCTTAGAGAGACATATCAAATTCTATTCGTTCAAAAGTTGAGCCGGCTCCATGCTTGAGACATCCGACTAGGATCCTCCCCCAGTCGGCTCGATCACAGTCCAAGCTGGCTCGACTACGTATCTGAGTCAGCTCGACTATGTGCCATCCCCTTGATCACTTCCTCTCTCGATCTCTCTTACTGACGACGGTGACGAGGTCGAACTCCTTCCTTCCAGATTTTTCATCTCTCGATCTTCCTCTCTTCCTCTCTCGATCTCCCTCGTCGGCGAGGTCGGACCCCATCCCTCCTCTCTCACTCTCTCGATCTTCCTCGTTGGTAGGCCGGAACCCCATCCCTCCCAGTGATGTCGGCAAGGCTCGGACCCCCTCCCTCCCTCTCTCGCTCTCTCAATCTCCCACTCTCCCTCTCTCGATCTTCCTCGCCAATGAGGTTGGACCCCCTCCCTCCCAATGATGGCGGCGAGATCAGATCCCTCCCTTCCTCTCTCAAGTACAGACCCATCGGATATTTGGATTTGGATCCGATATCGGTAATTAAAATTAGGTCCAGACATGAATATCCAGATTTTGATCCAAACCTAACTCGTTGACAGATTTAGTCCACAGCCACCGACATGGCATGGCCCAAAAATTATGGCATGCAGATAATTATAATATTTATAATAAATATTTATAATATTTATTATAAATATTTTATAAATTATTATAAATATACATAATTAATAAATAATACTATAAAATTAAAAAAAAAATTTATACCTATGGTTATAGAGAGCGGATCGTATCGAAAGCTCTGAGGGTCACCGATGACGATGCTAGAGGAGGACGACAACACTAAAGGTAACCTATGGAATAAAAGCAAGATAATGAGATAAAAAGAGAGAAAAAAAAAAGAGAGAGAGAGCAGGGGCGGCTAGGGATGGGGGGCAGGGGGAGGGGGCATAGTGACGAGGAGGCCGAAGGAGGCTTCGCACTCGGTCGAGGGAGGGTCAGAATGGTGGAGGGGTTTTGCGAGAGCCAAAGGAGGATGGAGGGGGGCTCATCGGAAGGGAGGTTTGATTTCACACCAGGGTTGGAGGAGGATAGAGTATGGGGGAGGGGTTCCATGGGGGGCGGTGGAGGGTCGAGGGTGGATGGGGTTCGTCGGAGAGAGGGATTTCATAGGGGATCGAGGGACGGTCGGATGGGGGTTCGCTGGGGATCGAGGGAGGGTTGGATGGGGGGATGGGGGGAGGGTGGGGTTTTTGCGGGGGGTCGAGCGAAGGTGGAGGGGGGTTCATCGGAGGGGGGAGGGGGTTTCACGGGAGGCCGAGGGAGGATCGGATGGGGGTTTTGCCGAAAGGGAGGGTTTCACTAGGGGCTGAGGGAGGGTCGGATGGAGGGGTGGGGGGGCGGGTAGGGGGTGCTGGATGGTGGGAAGGGGTGGTCGGGGATGGGGATGCCAAAGGGGGAGGGGGAAGGAGGGGCAACATCGATCGAAGGGGAAGGAGGGGCAACGTCGGTTGGGAGGGAGGAGGGGCGACACCGGCTCGAGGGGGAAGGAGCCTCATCGACGATGAAGAGGAGGGGGAAGAGAGAGATCGAGCATGCATGGAAGGGAGAAAAAAATTGAGGATTTTTAATCTAACCTACAGCAATGGTTATCGAACCACTGCCATAGATTTACGATAGCGGTTATCCAAAATTATTGCCATAGATCTACGGTAGCGGTTCTATAATCGCTCCTATAGATCTATAGCAATGATTTTTTATAACCATTGCCATAAATTTAAAATAATTTTTTTTTCTTTAAATATTATATAATTTTAAAATTTAATGCCCATCTTCACCGTTCATTATCTAAATAATTATCATTAGAGTGTCTTCGCAAAAGGTCGTCTCGATCTGATGGCCCTAGCTTCATCGATCAAAAAAATTTAATTTTGATGATCACGAATGATGATGCGATGATCTGATAGATAGAGATTTTTGATGGATTTGAAAATCTACAATGATGATTTTGATGATATTTATAGCATACTATCAAAGTTTTACTTCAATCGGATATCGTTATCATAGTCAATTTAGTATGGAATAATTTCAGTCGTTAAATTAAAAACAAGCAATCAAAGGATTAAACGATATTTGATTATGAGATAATTTTTTAATTAAATAATTTTTATTATAATTTTAAATATTTTATATAATGATGATAGTAAAATTTAAATTATTTTTATATAAACTATTAATGTTAAGTAGATATTGCAAAAAAATGAGCATAACAACCAATGAAGTTTTAGAATGGTTATCAAGAGACGTATAGTTTTAGATCATTCTTCATCTCACAAGTTGAATTTTATAATCACCACCATAAAAAATAATTAAAGTAGTAGCCAAGATTATTTATAAAAAAAATATCTCATAATCGAACACCGTTTGATCCTTTGATCACTCGTTTATCATTTAACGGTCGAAACTAACCTATACTAAATTGACCAAGATAATGATATCTGATTGAAGTAAAACTTTGATAGTATGCTACAAACATCACCAAAATCATCATTATAGATTTTTGGATCCATCAAAGATCTTCATCTATCAGATCATCGCATCATCGTTTGTAATTATCAAAATTGAATTTTTTTGATTAACGAAGCTAGGGCCATCAAATCAAGGCGATCTTTTGCGATGACACTCTAATGATAATTATTTAGATAATAAATGATGAAGATGAATATTAAATTTTAAAATTATATAATATTTTAATATATATATATATATATATATGATAGTGGTTATAATTAACCGCTGCCATAAATCAGATTATAGCAGCGGTTCCTACTAACCGTTGCTATAGGTTCAACTTATGGCAGCGGTTACAATGAACCGCTGCTATAAGTCGACCTATAACAACGATTTTCTATAACCGCTGCTATAGATTCCACCTACGACAGTGATTTTTTGTAACTACTGCTATATGTCAGACCTATGGCAGTGGTTACAAAAACCACTGCCATAGGTCCGACCTATAGCAGCGGTTAACAAAAATCACTGTCGTAGGAGCTATGGCAGTGGTTTCGAAAATCGTTGTCACAGTAAGAGCTACCATAGGCCATTTTTGTAGTAGTGATAACATGCTTGCTCCGAACACTCTATTGATTAGGGCTAAGTCTAACCACCATAAAGTATTTCATGAACGATTTTTTGCCATAATGACAAGGCCTCCTGATTGGCCTTATTTTTCTAAAACTTTGAAGGATGTGCTAAAGTTAATTATACTTAAAACCCCTTCATAGGGTCCGACTGAAGACGTTAAACTTAGTATTTACTGGGAGGCAACCTAGTTTTTAGCTTTTATTTTTGCATTTTTTTAGTTTTTCTTTCTTTCAGGAATAAGTTAGAGGGAGAATTATAGACCTATGCTAGACGAAGAATAATTAAAGCCTAGGCCGAGACCAAGAATATATTAAATTAGATAAACTTTTTTTTAATTATTTTCTTATCATTTATCACACTCTATTTCTTTCCTTCATTAAGGACAATGGAAACTAAGTTGGGGGAAGGCTAAATAAAAATTTTAAGTCTTCAAGTATGGCAACAATTATTTTATGTACCTACTTTTATCCTGATTTAAAATTTTTCAGGCATTTTAATCGATGATTGATCAATGGTCTAGAGAATTTTTGAAATACTAAGGACTAAATTATTAAGAAAACCCAATCAATGATCAGGTTTAGAATAGAATAAAATTTTGAGTGATTTTAAAATCCTTTCTAACATATATTCAATAAAGAATCTACTTTATATGGGTATGAGTGAAAAAATTATTGAAAAAAATAAAAAAAATAAAAAGCAAGTTCTAAACATTGATCTTCCATCGAGTAATCGGATCCCATTGCCTAAATAAAAATATTATTCGCATAAAAGAATGGGCAATATAAAGAAGCTTGCTATACAGTTAGTTTTAACCTATAGCCTATTTGACTTAAATCAGTAAGCCCGAGGGGTGTTCTATACCTAATGTCCTAAAGTCAACTGGTTTGAAAGTTATTGGTCCAAAGCTCGCTACAAGAGTCTGATAGAAAGATTAAGAGGTTAAAACATTGCACTGGTTGTATATATATAAAAAAAAAACTCTAGTCCATACTAAAGATAGAGGATTTAAAGAATAAAGATAGAAAATTGGTCAAAAAAAAGCTTTAAAATTTTATATTCTTCACTTATCTATTATGTGGGATAGAATTAATAATTTAATGACATATTTCTTAAATCTCTAATTATATATTAACTGACTTTAAGATGATCTGAAGAAACTTTTATATCTTATCGAGTCAGTATATATTTCTAATTTTTTTTTTTTACTCGAGAATGAGTAAAACTCAAGTTAGAGGGTGCGATAATTATCATAAATTACTAAATAAAAGTATTAAATAATATAATATTTAATATTTATTTAAAAAATTGATACTTTTTTGATGTTTTATAGGAGAGAAGTCTATCAATATGAAGAGCTTAATTTATGGATTCAAATGGATCAAATTTTACATAAATCGAAGCTAAATTAGAAAAGTTATGGAGGTCGGAAGTTAAAAAAAAATGGCCGGCTAAACTGGCCGTTGGTCCAACGAAAACTAGCCCAATGCCTAGCTCAAATCGACAGTGGTCCAGTGAACCTAGCTTGCAGTGCCAGCTTGTATGCATCCGAAACAAAGCTTAGCCCAGCTCCATTGTTCAACAGACGTCAGTGTGATGTCATTCTACTATGCGGTCCATGGTGGACCACGCGTTAACTCAAAACACTTGGACCCTTAAAGGGTTCGCAAAAAATCCCATGCAGCTTAGGAGGCTATTATCATCATTTCACCTAGCATATCATGCTCTGGTTGGTCATAGTCTTTGGCAAGCCCGATCTACAGGGTCTAGCAACACAGTTTGGCACGATTCGATGGCTGATGTCTCTCCCGGTCATGCCATGGCTGTTTATTTCCCCAACTTGATTCAAGATGCCAGGTTTCATCAGGCACCATCCAATGGCTGGGAATCAAGCTAGCAAAATATCCAATGGCAGAGATGAATTCCGATCATGATTAGAAATTCCCAGGCAATCTTTAAGCGAGATCTGATGGCTCAAAAGCATCCCAAGACTCGATCCAATGGCCTAAAATGAATTTGACCTAATGTAGACTTTTAATAAGAGTTTTTGGGTGATTTTCGGACCAATTGATCTCCATATGATGGCTAGAAATTCAAGGGATGATAGATTTCAATCAAAACTCAAATAAGACTCCGGAAAAAACTACACAAGCCTTGATCTCTTCTTCTATTTAATCTCTGCTCACGCTAGAAAGCACATAACATTAGATCCCTTCCTTGTGGAGGAAAGAGAGCCTCCTGTGGGGGAAATTAGCCTCTCAAAACCTCTCCTTCTCTCTCTCCCTTCTCTTCTTTTCTTCGCTTTTCTTCTTTCTTTTCCTTTTCTTTTTCTTTTATCTAGGAGATTCTAATATGCGGGAAGCTGGCAAGATCAAATCTATATACGGCTAGAGGTCTCATATCCAGGAGAGTAAGGAAAGTCATCCAAGCATGAGAGTTTGTAATTTGAACCCTATCTTTCTTTGGACAATAAAATTTCTTCATCTTTTACATGTCTTTCTTATTTATGTTTTAATATTAAATTTCTTATATATTTATACCTAAAAAGATATATCTTGATCATGGAAAGATACGGTATGCCCTCAAGTTAGGATAAATTATAAAATTTATGCTTTAATATTTAATTTCTTATAATTTATACCTAAAGAGACAGATCATGATCATAAATAGATACTATCTATGCTCAGATTAGGATAAATTATAATAATTAATCAAAATTATGTTTATGTTCTTTGATTATATGATCTAAATAGTCTATCTTTAAGATGGATCATGATCATGTTAGATATGGTATATGCTTGGTAGAATAGGTTATGTTAGAATCAGATCAAGAAATCATACATCTTATAAGATTGCATGTTAACAGTAGAAAGATTGCATGAATTAATTATAAACTTAAATATTAAAAGATGGAACTGAAATCCTAGACAATTTTTTTTTTCTAATTAATTCTTAAATTCTAATTAATTAATTATTTATCTTTTTTTATTTTAATTTACTAAATTTTAATTAATTCTCTTTAATTTACTACTTTAAATTTTTACTTTAGAGATTAATTTAAAATTTTAATTTTTTAAATTAAATTGAATATAACTCAGCCTTTAATTCTTGAGAAAATCGACATCCGACTTACCACTATCCTACTTAATAGTAAAATTGAATTTAATTTTTACTTGATACTGTAATGACAAGCAATCAGTGAAGTACGTCGATCTCAAGGCAATAATGACAATGGTGATGGCAGTATGCGAGGGGTCTTAGAGGCTTGGACCTGGGGCCCTGCCCCCATTCTAGCCATAGAGCTCATGGCCCTCTTTCCCGATGACTGCCCCTTGTGGTTGGCAGTTGCACCTCCCAATAAAGCATTGCTATGTGGCCAACTATCATGGAAAGAAGAAAAGACTTATCCTATTAGAATTTGAACCAACGACCTGACAGGTATCAACCACAGACCTCAGAGAGTCATTGAAGACCTACTTCCCAACTCTGAAGAGATATATCAGAAAATGATACTCTTTGAGCTGGAAAGTGGGGGGCAAGTGTTAGATGATAGTCCATTGATCCATGTTTGACCTTGGATGATATTGCACCAACCAAAGATAATATCACGAACAATCCTTATACTACTCATCCTATGGAGTGATGTCATCGGTCATTCACCGACCTCCAGTCATCAATCATACACAAACATCCATGATAAGAACTCAAGTGACATCAACATCGCTAGGTACTTGATGCCCAACTCTCATGAAGGCACCTCCAACTTTAGAGTTCCTTCGACCACATCGACATCGATGGATAGACGAAGGCTATATTTAGCATGCAGTTGTAGCTGTAGCTATGGCCTAAGTTGTAAGCTGTAGCTGTATTAGCCTTTAAGTATTTGATAGAAATTAACTGTGCTAGTAAGCTGTCATGTACAAAATGATAATAAAGGATATGTTGGTGCAGAAACTGATCATCGTCGGAGGTTGCCGGAGTGGGGGCCGTCGAGGTCGCCGTCGGGGACCTGCAAAACGAAGTTTCGTCCGGAGCCGGTGGGGGGTGGCTCCGTCAGGACCCTCCGACGGTCAAGTCAGTTTTCGGCCAACAGGAATGGAGTGCTCGGAATGAGTTCCGAAGCTTAGAGATGAGGAGGAGAGTTTAGAGATCAGAGAGCTTAGCCTTAGCGTGTCGGGAGGGTCCTTTATATAGTGGAGCCTGATGGTGATAACTGCAGCCGCGTGCTGGCGGGCCGCTCGAGGTTCGGCGGAGTCAGTCTCATGGGATGGTGCCGTGTGCGGCGGATTGAGGGTGACAGCCATCGCCGCCTGGATCGCTATCGCCTGCGGCGGACTGACTGATGGTGATGGCTGCAGAGCTTGCCGAATAAAGGGTTGAAAGCCTTCGTCGTGTGCCCATTTTGGAGGAGTTCGGGCTCCTGAAGAGGAAGATAGGAGGAAGTTCGGCTCCCATAGGCGTCTGGCTGGAGGTATGCAGCTAAGCTAAAGAGTTCGACCGCTGAGAATCCGAAGCTCGGCCGTTTGGGGGTTCGGCCGGCTGTTGGACTTCGGCTGAGGCTTGGACACTTGAGAGCCGAAGTTCGGTGAGGGCGACCGCTGAGGAGTTTGACCGAGGGGCGACTGCTGAGGAGTTCGGTCGAGTGACGACTGCTTAGGGATTCTGCTAAAAACCCGACCGAGGGGGCGACCACTGAGGAGTTCGGCCGAGTGACGACTGCTGAGGAGTTCGGGCTCCTGAGTGACGATCGCTTGGGGATTCCGCTAAAGCCCGTCCGCTGAGGAGTTCGACCACTGAGAGGACTTCGTTGAAGCTCGGCCGCTTTGAGTCGGTCTGAAGGAGTTCGACCATGGGTCCGAAGGGGTTCAGCCATGGGAGTTCGAAGGAGTTCGGCCGCCCAGGAAGTTCGGTCTCGATGCTGGAAGTCCGGAAGAAGCTCGAGAGCTGACCAGTTCAGCCTGCTGGAAGTTCGGCTGAAGCCCGTCTGCCGAAGCTCTTCTGCGGCTATTGGTTACATTAGGCTAAGCGTCAGGCCGGGCTTCGGCAGGAGTAGGATTTATCCCCAACAATAGCCTCCCACTCCCGAGTTCGAAATTCGAAGGAAGGGAGTACCAAAATGGGCGACTGCCGAAGTCTTCTTCCAGGCCCCGCGTTTGTCGCGGCTGAAGCTCGGGGGAGGTCTCTTCTCCAGCCAAGGTTGACGCTGAAGCTGAGGCTTGGGGGAGGCCTCCTCTCCAATTGATGTTTGGAGTTGGAATGGAACTCGTTCCCAGCTAAAGTCGATGAAGCTGATGTTGAAGCCGAAGTAAATCTCGCCCCCTGCGGTCGAGGTCGGAGTTGAGCTCCTCGGGGGTGACATTGTCTCCATCAGCTGAAGTTGACTCGAGGGGACCTCCTATTCCACGGCTGAGGTTGTCATGGTCGCTTGGGGGCGATCTCATCTCCTACAGTGAAACTTGCCGTAGACTTTGAGGCTCGATCTCCGATCTTGCTCACGTCAGGATGGGGTTCCCCTTGTGTTCCTAATGGGCTGTGGGGGCACATGGGTACCGTCGTCCTCGCCTCTCCCCCATCTCATTTTTAGGTGTTTCCAACGGGCTGTGGGGGCACATAGGGACCGTCGTCCTCGCCTCTTCCCCCATCTCGTTTTAGGTGAACGAGGCCTTCGACCTTGCTCGCGTTAGGATGAGGTTCTCCTCCTATTCCCAACGGGCTGTGGGGGCACATGGGGACCGTCGTCCTCGCCTCTCCCCCCATCCCGTCCTTTGTGGATGGGGCCTTCGACTTTGCTCGCGTTAGGATGAGGTTCTCCTCCTGTTCCCAACGGGCTGTGGGGGCACATGGGGACCGTCGTCCTCGCCTCTCCCCCCATCCCGTCCTTTGTGGAACGGGGCCTTCGACTTTGCTCACGTTAGGACGAGGTTCTCCTCCTGTTCCTAACGGGCTGTGGGGGCACATGGGGACCGTCGTCCTCGCTCTCCCCCCATCCCGTCCTTTGTGGACGGGGCCTTCGACTTTGCTCACGCTAGGACGAGGTTCTCCTCCTGTTCCTAGCCGGCTGTGGGGGCACATGAGGACCGTCGTCCTCGCCTCTCCCCCCATCCCGTCCTTTGTGGAACGGGGCCTTCGACTTTGCTCACGCTTAGGACGAGGTTCTCCTCCTGTTCCTAGCCGGCTGTGGGGGCACATGAGGACCGTCGTCCTCGCCTCTCCCCCCATCCCGTCCTTTGTGGACGGGGCCTTCGACTTTGCTCACGCTAGGACGAGGTTCTCCTCCTGTTCCTAGCCGGCTGTGGGGGCACATGAGGACCGTCGTCCTCGCTCTCCCCCCATCCCGTCCTTTGTGGAACGGGGCCTTCGACTTTGCTCACGCTAGGACGAGGTTCTCCTCCTGTTCCTAACGTGGCTGACTGCTTCTTCCCTGTCATCGCATAGTTTTCGCATCCAGAAATAATATTATTGAGAGGGGAGAGTTTTACCGAGGAGAAGCTGATCGCAGCGCATTTCCGTTCGAGGGTTGTCGGGGTGTTGTTCCTCGGAGTTCCCTCGGGCAGTAAGTCCCGTCCAGACGACCTCCTCTATCTCATGCCGGCCTACTCGATTTGTAGCAAGCCCTTGGCTTTGTCGCTGGGAGCCGATGAATCGCCGATGTAGCTAGCTCCTAGCTCCTCCCTGGGGTGGCGTTGATGACACCGCGAGGCGGCCGACCTTCTTGTCTTTTCTGGTTACAACAATGCCTTTAGCCGATCTTCTCCTGCCTCAGACTGGCGTCGGAGGAATTTATCCCGTCCAGCTCTTCAATCTCGTCTTGGAGCTGAACGTATTCCTCAGTGTTGTGGCCATGGTCGCGATGGTAGGGGCTTTACTTGCTTCAATCGCGCACGTTTAGGGAGGCCGTAGTCCTTCAGGTCTTGGCGGCTGGCTCTTATCTTCGCCAACAATTCGAGTTAGAGTAGCGGGGCGTAGTTGCGGAACCTTTTGGGAAGAGGGCTTCTTCGCATCCCTCCGTCGAGGCTTCCTTGGTGGTGAGCTCGAGGTGAAGTTCGGCCTCTCTTGAGATGGGGTGGTCATGGATGCGGCCGAACTTGCGAAACCTTCCGCGGGAATTCCTTGGTAGCGAGCTCGAAAAGTTTGGGCCTTGTGCTGGGGAGGTCGTAAACGCGGTCAAACTTCGTTCCTGGGGTGGTCGTTAGCGCAACTGAACTTCCTCTAACCTTTTGTGAAATACCGAACTTCATTCCATGGGAGAACCTTATTCCGCCCTTGTTCACGCCGAACTTCCGGCTTACGCCGAACCTATCTTCGTGAGAAAAGGAAGTTCGGCCTCACTTAAGCCAAACTTTGCTCCGCTTTCCTGTGAAAGCTTCCGCGGGAGGGCTTCATGGAGCTCGGCTTTCCTCTTGCCGGACTTCATTCCGAATCTTCGTTCCGGTTCCCGCGAGTCTTCCGCGGCGGAACTTCCTGCTTCTTTGTCGGGGCTTCCTCGACGATGTGCCTCGAGATCGTGGACGTGGCCGAACTTCATGTCGCATCCTTGGACATGGCCGAACTTCATTCCGCCTCCCTGCAAAATCTTCTGTGGGAAGAACTTCTTCCTTCGCTACCCGAACTTCCTTGACGACGAGCTCGAGGTGGAGGTCGACTTTGCTTTAGCCACCGGACTTCACTCCGCCTCCTATGAATTCTTTGTAGGAGGTTTTGTTGATGACATACTCGAGATGGGGGAGTTCGGCCTGACTTGAGCGATGAGAGCTTCAAAGGAAAGTTCGGCTTCACTTACGCCGAACTTCATTCCGCGGGGGGCTTCGTTTGTGGTGAGCTTCGGGCTTCGCTTGCGCGGAGCTTCATTGCGCTTTCCCGCGAAACTTTCCGTGGGAGAACTTCATGCTTCTTTGTCCGGACTTCCTTGCTCGCAGGGAGGGGGTCGGCTTTGCTTGCCCGAACTTCATCGCACCTCCCGTGAATTCGTTGTAGCGGCATGCTCGAGGGGGAGTTCGGCCTCGATCACCCTGGGATGGTCTCGAGCGCGGCCGAACTTCATTTGGATGATCTGATGCGGAGTTCGGCCTCCCTTATGCCGAACTTCATTCCGCGAGAGAACTTTGCTCATTCCGCGGGGGAACTTTGCTCCGCCCTTGCTTGTGCCGAACTTCATTCCTGCTTGCCCTTGCTTGTGCCAAACTTGATGGTGAGCTTTGAAGGGGCCGAACTTCATTTCGATGATGACCTGAGGAGTTCGGCCTTCCGCCGAACTTCATTCCACGGGAGAACTTTCCTCCGCCTTCGTTTGTGCCGAACTTCATTTCGATGATGACCTGAGGAGTTCGGCCTTCCATCGAACTTCATTCCGCGGGAGAACTTTCCTCCGCCTTCGTTTGTGCCGAACTTCATTCCGCTTTGGGGAGCTCGGCTTTTTCACGCCGAACTTCATTCGGCTTTGGAGAGATCGGCTTTTTCATGCCGAACTTCATTCTGATTTGGGGAGCTCGGCTTTTTTATGCCAAACTTCATCCCGCTTCTGCGGAAGAGCTTCTCTTCTAAGGGCGACTGTGAGCTCGAGGGGGTTTGGTTCCTCCGCTTGCGCCGAACTTCATTCTGCGGGAGAACTTTGCTCCGCCCTGGCATGTGCTGAACTTCGTTCTGCGGAAGAACTTTGCTCCACCCTGGCATGTGTCGAACTTCATTCCACCTCCGTGTGCGGCCTTCTGTGGGAGAACTTCTGCTCTCCATTTCGCCGATTGGTATGCCCGAATGCTCTTCCTTAAGGTCGGTTCCTCGCACGGCCATCATCACCTCGGCGGGGCCGCGAACCCGACCAGCAGGTTGAACGGCTCTACATCTGCTGTGGCTTCGGGCGGAGCCTGGGCTGCAACAGGGAGCGGGTGGACCTGGCGCGCAGGACGCCGGTCGTCGAGTCGAAGCTCTCCTGGAGGCATTTTCTCTTCGGAAGAGAAAAGGAAGATCTCCGGAGAGGAAAAAGAAGGGTCGCCGAGCACTCCTTTAAGAACAAGGGGACCTCGAAGGTTCAGGCCCTTCCTTCTAGCGCCAATCTGTTGGTGCAGAAACTGGTCGTCGCCGGAGGTTGTCCGGAGTGGGGGCCGCTGAGGTCGCCGTCGGGGACCTGCAAAATGAAGTCCCGTCCGGAGCCGGTGGGGGTGGCTCCGTCAGGACCCTCCGACGGTCAAGTCAGTTTTCGGCCAACAGGAATGGAGTGCTCGGAATGAGTTCCGGAGCTTAGAGATGAGGAGGAGAGTTTAGAGATCAGAGAGAGCTTAGCCTTAGCGTGTCGGGAGGGTCCTTTATATAGTGGAGCTTGATGGTGACAACTGCAGCCGCGTGCTGGCGGGCCGCTCGAGGTTCGGCGGAGTCAGTCTCATGGGATGGTGCCGTGTGTGCGGCGGATTGAGGGTGACAGCCATCGCCGCCTGACAGTGGGTCGCTATCGCCTGCGGCGGACTGACTGATGGTGATGGCTGCAGAGCTTGCCGAATGAAGGGTTGAAGGCCTTCGTCGTGTGCCCATTTCGGAGGAGTTCGGGCTCCTGAAGAGGAAGATAGGAGGGAGTTCGGCTCCCATAGGCGTCTGGCTGGAGGTATGCAGCTAAGGCTCGTCCGCTGAAGAGTTCGGCCGCTGAGAATCCGAAGCTCGGCCGTTTGGGGGTTCGGTCGGCTGTTGGACTTCGGCTGAGGCTTGGACACTTGAGAGCCGAAGTTCGGTGAGGGCGACCGCTGAGGAGTTCGGCCGAGGGGCGACCACTGAGGAGTTCGATCGAGTGATGACTGCTTAGGGATTCCGCTAAAACCCGATCGAGGGGGCGACCGCTGAGGAGTTCGGCCGAGTGACGACTGCTGAGGAGTTCGGGCTCCTGAGTGACGATCGCTTGGGGATTCCGCTAAAGCCCGTCCGCTGAGAGGACTTCGTTGAAGCTCGGCCGCTTTGAGTCGGTCCGAAGGAGTTCGGCCGTGGGTCCGAAGGGGTTCAGCCGTGGGGAGTCCGAAGGAGTTCGGCCGCCCAGAAAGTTCGGTCTCGACGCTGGGAGTCCGGAAGAAGCTCGGGAGCTGACCAGTTCGGCCTGCTGGAAGAAGCTCGGCCGCTGGAAGTTCGGCTGAAGCCCGTCTGCCGAAGCTCTTCTGCGGCTACTGGTTACATTAGGCTGAGCATCGGGCCGGACTTCGGCAGGAGCGGAATTTATCCCCAACAGGATATAATCTCATTTTATTTATTTTTAACATCACTTCAAATATTTAGTTTAATTAAATATAATAGATATAATAACAATTAACCTTACTAAATTATAAAATAAATAAGTTATAAAATAATAAAAATAAAAATCATGTGATATTTTTTAAGTTTGAATTAACAATTAATGGAATGTATAGTTTCATAGCATGATTTTTGTAGATAGATTTTATAAAATAGAGGAGAGAGAAGGAAGCTTAAATGTTAAATAAGTGAGTAATTTTGAAAAAAAAATAAAGGATAAATTTAAAAATAAAAAAAATATGGCTAGTTTTTGATTTTGAATCATTGGGTGAGGGATCTGTTAATAAAAGTTAGCCTACGGACCATAAGCTATCCTCATCAAATATTAAGTAACTTAAATAAGTTAAAGCTATCCTAAAAGCTATCCCAAAAGCTGTATGCTAAATACAGCCAAAGCCTATCATCGGTATTCTACCTATAACATCTCAATCTACCCCACTTCTTTGCTGATCATTCTACTATACGGAAGATATAAGAAGCTCCTAGCATGCTTGGATTTTGCTGATATGGTAGTTTATTATGGTAACAAATATTTTCTCCACTTGTTGGGAGCTGATGTCGTAATCATCTCTAACATACCACAACTTCGGTAGCTAACAACCTGATAATTCTGGTAGGCCTGCATTTATAAAAGATAGAAAAAGGTAAATGGAGAGGGATCTTTCTCTCTCCCTTTGAGACAATCTATGGCTCTCTCTCTCTCTCTCACAATTCTTCGGACTTCCAAGAGACTTCTGAGGCTCTCTCATTATCTTCTTTTATCTGTTCTTCCTCTTCGATTATTACTGAATTAATCATCAAAGGGTCTTCTACTGAAGAGCCCTCTACTTTCTTCTCCGGCATCAAAAACTTTCCTTGCAAGTCACCGAAAGCCCATATCATCGCTCATCGCTTATCGCTCCAGCGTCTATAGCCATAGCCCGCATCAAAGAGAAGCAGTGAAGCCATTATGGATTTTTGGGATGCACCATCGTAGAATGAAACTGGAATCTTTGCCTGCTGCACAAAGCGGTGTAACCACTGGAACAAACTCTAGCTAGTTTCAAAAATATATATCTAATTAAATTTATTATATCTCATAAGTAAAACACTAGGAGACGAATCCTAAACACAAGTTTACCACTAATAGAACATGAAATGAGGGGGCAGAAAATTTATAAAAAAAAGGTACTTACAG